>CAEGAG010090829.1:0-129334 GCA_903067065.1 Brachyrhaphis terrabensis | reverse complement strand
CCAAGCACCTGGCAACATTTATGCTCGAACCCACATCTTTTGTTCTAGCTTTTCTGCTGTCAGTGTCAATTTTTAAAGAGGCTGAAAAAGTATACACTCTCTCCAGGATTTGAACCGTTGTCCTTCAGAGTTGGTGACTGATGCCTTAACCTGTAGACCACATGATCTTACACAATAGTCCACAGTTTGAGTGACATATGTTGAGGTGTTTTGATCTTCATGTAACAAGTGACAGATAAATGACTTTCAGGTTAGTTTCACTAGATTACTGACTCTCAGTTTAAAGGTGTGACTACCTGGACCATCACACCTGGATTGACAGGCTCGTCAGAGTTTTAATTATCATTCAAGATTGTTTGTATAGTATCACATTTTGAGCAACAAGACAGTTCATAGTGACACAAAAATACAAATCTTTGGCAAAATGTCTATTTTGTAAGCCTGTTTCAGTCACCATTGACAGCAGAAAAGATTAATGCGCTACGAGAAATTTCTACAGTGTGCTAGATCGTGTGGGCGACAGGTTATGGCATCAGACACCAAGTATGAGGACAAAATGTCTATTTTGACAGCCTCTTTCAAAGTCACCATTTACAACAGAAAGTATAAATGTGCCATGAGAGACTTCTAAGTGTGGAAGGTCGTGTGGTCCACAGGTTAAGGCATGGTTTTAAATTGTCATATGTAAAACTGATTTTGTAGTATTTGTAGAAGTTCGAGCGTCTATATTGCCAGGTGCTTGGTTGGCTCACTGGATAGAGTCTGTGTTTCTGTCCCAAAGGTTCAAGACCTGCTTACGCCATGGTTTTAAACTTTCACATGTAAAACTGAATTTGTGGTATTTGTAGAAGTTCAAACGTCAATGTTGCCATGGTTTTACAATTTCACATGAAAAATTTTAAAAATTAAAATGTGCTTGGTTAGAACAAACAGATATGCACTGATTGATTGATTACTTACTTACATTCCTGCAGTGAAAATAGAATGATAAAAAAAAACATACTTGAGCAGAAATTGGCCTTAATTTTGACTGATTATGATGAAGTTTGTGGGTTTTAATCTTAAAATCCCATTAAATACCATAGTAAGCATGAGTATTTAGTTTACTTACAGACCAAGATCAGGACTTGAACCCACATCTTTTGTTCTAGCTTTTCTGCTGTCAGTGTGTAAATGTCAGCAGACGCAGGTAGGCAGGTAGGCGGGGGAAGAGGTCGATGGCCACGCCCTCGACCTCTTCCCCGTGCCCTCTCCTCCTATTCTGGCCTCCCCCCCTCGAAAAAAATCCTAAAAATGACATACTATACTATGACGTCAACAAAGTAAAAAAAATGACATGATGTGAAAAAAATGTTGAATGTAGTAAAGTCAGACTTTACCAAACGTCTTAAAAATGACGAAATAAAAAATGTGTGGCAGCCATATTGGATTTCTAGGCAAAATGTTGACATTTTGACAGGACAAAACTCAGAAAAAATAAATAAACAATGGTAATATTTCCTTTTAAGTCAAAACCAATACTTCTCTGACTGAAGCTATATTTGATTAGGACAAAAACTACATACTAAAAAAATACTACACATCTCATCTATGACACATTTATAGCCTGCACAGATTTTACTTTCCCCTAGAATAACTTACAATTGTGAAGATTACAGTGTAATGCATAACAGTAGGTGGAAAACCAGCTGCTTGTTTTAGCTGGAGTGAAAAAAACTCCACATGACGCCGGTGTTCAGCCAGCATCGCTCATGTTGCAGCTCTGACCTGCTAACGGGGGCGGTGAGCGGTGTGCTGCGTTGTGCTGCAGGCCTTGGTGTGCTGAACCATTTTTAGGCCCACAGAGGAGCGTCTTTTTTTGACTCTGCTCCACCTGTTATCGGTGCACAGGTGTAGGGAAATGTCCTTGTTACAACAGATGACCTGGCGTTCAACACATGCTTGTGCCAACAAAAAACACCGACTGATGTATAAACACTCATGTGGGTTCTCAAAACCGATAGAGTAATTCTTCCTAAAGTAAAGTTTGTCACAGCGAGCGTAGCTTGTTGATAACAGCTGTGCAATAGAAGGTCAGAAACTGCATCCTGTGAACTTTGAATATGAGACTCTGACCTACTATCTGGGTTCCATCTTGATATTTTGGATGAGTTGAGTCAGCAGAGAAGTTGTTTAGACATCCAGTTAGAGAGCAAGAGACCAGAGGAGCGAAAGAACAAGAAAATAAAGTCAATGATCCGTTTAAATCCCAGCGTGTTGGTCTCTTAGGGAGGTTACCTCATTTAGTCACATTATGACCTCTAACTTCAACGTGGTTTATTGGAATTCCAATAACAATATGTTAACATTGTTAAAAGCAAAAGTAATATTATACACTTTGTGACTTGCATATGTATTTATATCCTGAGGCTCTCAAACTGCTTTCAGAAATCCCTTAATTAAAAAAAAACAAAAAAACAACAATCTACTGGTTGACTTAATTTTTTTTAATCACTTTTGCTGCTAAAACAATTTTCTCATTTATTCATTTTCTATTTAGATTTAAAATTCTTTTAATTAGATCAATGATCTGTTCGGATATTACAAACAGATATTAGGACATCTCTGTGACTTAGGATTTATTCTTTATAGCAAATAAAAATTAATCTTTCGATGTATGGATTTCTAAAATATAATTAATTCATCAATTAGTGCATATAAAACAAACATGACAGACTTACAAACAGAAGTATTGATCTACAAATTGATAAATAACAAAAGAGAAAAGAGAACAAACAACAAAATTAGAAGATTAAAAAAAAGAGATGTGTTTTAAAATATATACATTTAGGACAAAGACACAACAAAACTTTTATTATTTAACATACATATTAGGATACTCCTTTTTTTTTCTTGTAATCTTTGCAGTTATTTTCAGATTTGTATTATTATTCAGGTTTACCTGCGGAGGATTTTCTCTTGTATGAAACCCGTCTGCTGCTCTTCACGTCAGCCATGTCAGAGTCACTGGGGTAGGTCGTCTGCACAGCAGGGGACATGAACAGGTTCAAACGTTTTGCCCAGAAAAAACACTCAACTTTTAAAACTTTATTACAATATTTCATGGAAAAATCACAACGTCAATGTGCTACGTTGGGAATTTATGCAGAGACCAAGACAAAGTACTACTAGGTCTGTCATGATACATTTTTCTGGACCATAAATTGTTACAGACGTTATTGCGAGAATTGATGACGTTGTTTTGAGAGCATTTTCAAGTAATATGGTAAAAGAAACAAAAACAAACATCCAACATTGGAACAGGAAAACATTTAAACCCTAAACAACAAATACAATGAATCCCTTTTTTTAAAAAACATTTTTGAACCTAATTATTTTTCATTAATCAAGAGTAAAAACTCTTGATGAGCCGTATGTCAGCACAACTCATAGTGCAAATAATACATTAAAAGTTAAATCTTGTATATCTGTTATCAGTAGCATGGTCATAGAGGTGATGTGAGGGTTTAAAGGTAGATTTCTGGTTGGAAATTATAATTCATGCTGAAGAAGGGACATTTTTCCTTTATAGAGAAAAACAAGTTCATCTCTGAGGATCTTCAGAAAGCATCTTGCTGCCAATGAACAACCTTTAACACTTGAATGTTTAATGACACTAGAAATTAAAAAAGTCCTTGGAGAGAATGTGTGAGAAACTACAGAGTACAAGTCCTCTCAATTATCTGTTACTTTCCATTTAAAACTTTATATTAATAATGTCTTTTCACAAGACAAAGTAAAAGATAATCAGATTAATTAATTCATACTAAAACACTTAAGATGATTCCTCATTTCTAAATCTAAACTAAAATCAGCTACAATCACAGCTGCACATTATCCCAACAACCTTAACACTAAAATCAAGTCAATTTTAAGGCTACTAACTTTTTTTATTGGCATAAAAGCACACCGCACTGTTCAGAATCCCAATGTGGTTGTGTAGTGACAAAATGTTTAAAGGTTTAACTTGTCCGAGTATCTTTATCCTGAAGAACGTGAACAGGTTGTGGCCGTCGCTGCTTTTGGTTTTTAAAGTGAGTAACAGGAACTGCTGCCGGTCTCGTTAGGTCACCGTGTCCATCCTGTTTTCACCGTAATCTCACCGTGTTTCTCATGTGTCTGATCTCCTCTGCCCTCTTTAAATAAATAACCGAAGACAACTACGACCTGCGTTCCAGCGCTCTCTAGTTAAAAGATAAAACGACACAGTAATGCAGACTAACGACTCTTCCACTGTGTCTATCATGCTAACTGGACACATCCTCCGTCTTTCTCCGTCTTCCAGTAAAGCAGCAGCGAAAAGAAAAATGTCCAACTCAGCGAAAACGTTTCTGAATAGAATGACTCAATTAAGTAAAGAGGGGCTAAGCAGAATTAATCAAGAAAAGCTTTCATTCCAGTCAATGGTCTTTTAAAGTAAAGCAGAATCAGTGGTCTTTACTTCAAAGGCCTCAAATCCCTTTGGATCTCTTTGATCAGACCATCTTTAGGTCGCTGCTTTCACCTTCACGCTAGTTACCTTTGCGTTTTCATCCCGAAGATCAAAGGTCAGCTCCAGGTTGGTGAAGAAGTGGTCGGCGAACTCCGGGTACATGTCGAGCACCTCCAGGATCTCCTCCCTCTGGATCGTGTGGAGGTCGCAGTAGCTGAGCGCGCGGACGTCCGCGCACGACTTCCCCGGCTTGGCAAACAGGTGGATCATCTCGCCAAAGATATCGTTTTTACCTGAAGAGCGCATAGGAGGACGACAGATGTGTGACTCAAAGATAAGGAAACACAAGTCAGGACACACTTATCGTCACTCCTGGTTGTTGATCACATGAGGAGGAGTGATGTGGTACAGGTTTTTCACAGAAACAGCCATATCTGAAACCAATGGTAGAGGTGCAGAAACCTCCCTCTGCAAGTTAGAAAATACGATCCGATAACTCTCGTTTGTCAGATTAAAATATCTTTTTAAAATAACCGTGAAGTTGGTATTACATATGCTTTTAATTAAAACCACAATTCTGTTTTTTTGTATTTTTTTATTGCAGTGTTCTAATTTTAAATGTGTCTTCATTAGCTGTTAGCAGCTAAGAGAAAGAAAGATGTTAAGACATCACTCTTTGTCTAAATTCAATTTAATTCAGAAATACTTTATTGATCCCAAACGAAAATATTAAACATTGTTGTAAGTCATTTGATTAAAAAGTTACAAATTAGGTTTTTAAATCCAGAGTACAGTGGTTATTAAAGCAGATCTATTCAACTCTAGTAAATAATGAGAACTTTATGACATTTTAATACAAACATTGATGGTAATCACTTTATTCAGGCTACTGATCTGTGTTTGTTATATTGCTAACATGGTGAAAGTAACTCAAGAATATTACTAGTTTGTAGTATCTGAAAACCTTTTTTCTATGCTTGCATGTTGGTAGTGGAAACCAAATTAGAAAACCAGTTTGGCCACTGGAGACATTTCATTACAGCTTCAAACTGGGACTACGTTGTGAGGAGAGAAAACTCGTAAAGTGGAATACACCTGCTGGTTTTATGGGATGAGGGGAAAGGAGAGCAAATGAAAAATGCTCTAATTATATCCGGAAGATGTCGATAGCAATTTATGCTTCGGCTGCAGCTGTGGTCATGCTTGGCATCCCAACACAGAGACAATCACACACACACATAAAAAAATCTCTAACCCTTTTATCTTCTGTTATTTTACTTTCATCATTTCTTCTTCTTCCAACCTTTTTATCTATTTTTATCTGTCTCTATCTGCAGCCTGGCTCTTTTTTTTCCCTCCATTAGCAAACACACTGAATTTCCTGTTACTTTCATTCCATTATGTGTCCGCCCCCACTCTTTTCTGTTCACCTCATCTTGGGAAACTTTACACAAAACAGCAGCGAACCCAGTCATATCGCAGCTCAACATAGCCATCTGCACTTAGTGCTAAAAAGAAGGGAGTTCAAAGCTAAGCAGCCTGCACTGATGGGACTGTCAATTTGTGCTTCTTTTGATGTGTCACAGTGACTCATTAACAAGGCTAATTAAAAACCATGTGCATTTCTACTTTAATTTTTGAATTATGAGTCTGTCTGTGTGGGTGATGCCACTATAACCAACAATTCAGTTGCAGCAACCACACTTTATAACAAATGCAGAGTCATCACAATGGGAAGAAGCAGAGAAATGGCGAGTTAGGTAAGCTGTATAGGTAACTGGTTGTACAGGATTTGATTTATTGGTGCACAACTTTACAGTTTTGTATTTATTTCCTTTTGTTTCATAATTATACACCAAACATACACAAAACCCCGAAAAATACTC
The DNA here is from genome assembly GCA_903067065.1 of Brachyrhaphis terrabensis. Taxonomy (NCBI): domain Eukaryota; kingdom Metazoa; phylum Chordata; class Actinopteri; order Cyprinodontiformes; family Poeciliidae; genus Brachyrhaphis; species Brachyrhaphis terrabensis. Next base: position 122,977 of record CAEGAG010090829.1, on the reverse strand, counting down.
AAAACAAACTGAGCAGTTGGTTTATTTAAGATGTGAAACTCTATTGGTGCTTTTTCAAGTTACATGGAACTAGTAAGTAGTTACTAGCTACTTCTTCAAGAAAGCAATCCAGTTACTTTACTGATTGTGTTTCGAATAGACATAAAAAATAAACAATGGAGAAAAAAAAATACAGAAAATTTCCAAAAGTCAAACGTTTTCCACTTGTGAAATTCTGAAAATCACGTGATTTTTCTAGAAAATTTCGATTTTCAGGAGGACCTTCACCGTTTATTTATTTTCTGTCTACAAAGGCACTGATACTCTGTCATACATCACTGATTGTTCATCATTAAAAAGTGCTGCTGGGGTTTAAAGATAAAGCAACAACTCACCTAGAATGGCCACCACAATGTCATCTTTCAGGATCTCGATGGAGCCGCGCGACACAAAGTAGAGCGCCGTGAGCACGTCTCCACTGTGGACCAGCGTATCTCCGGGAGGCGCGTGAGTGGTCTTAAACCTCATGGCCAGGGCGCGGAGGCAGCCCTTGGTGGCCCCGCGAAACGCCTTGCACCCCTGGAGGAGGCTCTTGTTCAGGTGGAGGCAAATATCCGCCTGCAGGCACTCTGGGAAACCCTTCAGCACCTGGGAAGGAGTTAAAGGTCAAAAAATGTGTGAATCGCTGTGGAAGTGTTTTCAAACTGTGTGATTTTTGTTCAGGTTGATGTTTGCGTGTCAATTTAAAAGGTTTTTCCAGAGAAATTTGCTACAGTTGCCACGTGTGTTCTTCCCTTCTTCTCCAAACCTAAACCGCACAGTTAAAAACCAAACAAAACAAGCTCCTTCACAGAGATTTTAGAGAACTTTAGAGCAGACAAGACAGAACATTCATATATTCATCTAAATGACAGCAGAAATTAGGAGCACAGAATGAATAATGTTCTCTATTTGAAAGTTAAATCTTAACATGTACATGAAAAGAACTAACATTTGAACTTCTCCATATTTTATCAAATTACAAACACAAACATTGTGTATTTTATAATGGATTTTTTATACAACAAACAAACAAGGTAATGAATAAATGTGAAGTGAACTTGTTCCTTTTTGTTTAGTTGTTATCATCCCAAATGCAAATATGTAAGATTCTGGTCAGGCCTGATGAAAGAAAACTACAACGGCGTATCAGGACCACTGTAGATAAAAAAAAGAGAAAAAAAAAGTACATTTTCATCAAAAATCTCTGAAATTTCAAAGTTTGAAAAGTTGTACATTTTCTACTTTTGAAACTCAGAAAATTCCTACAGGCCTATATTTTTTTTGACTTTTCAAGCTTTTTCTGGGATTAATACTAAAATCAGAGGCAAAACTTAGACTTTTCAAATTCAGAAATTTCCAAATTTTTTCAGAAGGTTTCTGATATTAATCTCAAAATTCCTGTCTGTTTTGGTGGAAAATTACTCTTAAAAAAGCTCTACAAAAAAAAAAATCTACAATGGCACTAATATACTGCTGCACAAAAGGCCAAACAATAAATTTGTATCTGCACTGTAATAAAACTAGAAAAGGTTCAAAGAGTATTAATAAAATCACAAATCATCTTAAAAACTTTTCTTAGGAGGTCTAAACTGCTAAATAACTAAAACTGCCGTATTTATAGGCTTATAAATACGGCAGTTTTAGTTTAAATAATATAATTGTTGTTTTGCTTTTACTTTTTTACATGGAGTCCTGAAAGTCAGTAACTTATAGTACACTTACCATTTAAAGACAAAACTACAGAGAACACAAAACAACTGATATTCCTCGGACAGCTTGAGCTGACTGTAAATAAGCACGAGGTGATCAGACACTGGAAGGCAAAGAAACAAAACTTCTTGGGGACACGTAAGTGACAGTTCAAATGAGTAAACACAATTCTTCTCCCTGTTCTTTTCACATCTACAATTCAATGTGCCGAAAAGACGAGCAGCGCAAAAAAAAAAAAGTATCCTGAACTGATTTTCTGGCTCTAACAAACCTTTTGTTGCTCCTTACCAAAAAATATGTATATAAAAAAAATAGCTTTGGATTTGAAAAAGAAAGACTGAACAACATTTGGCAAACGCAGGTGCCACCACAGCGTCTACAGCCAAGAGTCCCACAGTGGGAGGGAAACCTGGCAGTGGAAGGCGAGGCAGTGCCCACTCTTCCAGGCATGACTCACTCCGTCTCTGACATCCAATGAATATCACGGGGTTGTGTATGGATACACAGACTTCATGCAGAAAGCACCTCCTTCAGGCCACATGCAAGCCTATCAGTGATAGACTTATTAGTTGGCCTATTTAAGAAAATTACTGTCATGGGTGTTTTGTTTTGTTTTTTAACAAAGACATGCATTAAGTAGATGCTCTAAACAGTGTAAGATGTGTTTCGACTATTTCCTACCCAGAACCTCTCTCTCTCAGAACTACTTAAAACCTGCAGCTCTAATCATCTGAAAAGATGGATCACCTTTTCAGTAACACCAATAATGGATTAAACTCAAACATAATTTAATGTAGCTAACAGATGTTTATGAAAAGGATAATTAGTTATAACACAAATAACAATAGAAGGCTGTTTTACAGCCGTGGAACTATAATCAAAAGCTCTAGGGCAGGGGTGCTCAAGTCCAGTCCTCGAGAGCTACCACCCTGCAACTTTCAGATGCACCCCTGCTCCAACACACCTGAATCAAATGAATGGCTCGTTACNCCCGTCTGTTGGAGTAAGGCTGCATCTAAAAGTTGCAGGACGGTAGCTCTCGAGGACTGAACTTGAGCACCCCTGCTCTAGGGTAACATCAAAAGCCCCGCCTACTTACAAGGACCGTTTCATCAGAAAAACTACTAGCCTGTTTGTTTCCTTGAAAAATGCAGAGATTCTTGCCAGGATATTTACAGTCGAAAGACACCTTAGGTTATGTGACTGAAGTGACAAAAATAAGGCTTTTAGTAACGTGCATTTCTGGGGCAACAATGAAAAATACAGCAAATTAAACATAAAAGAAAAAAAATCAAAAAGTACAAAAATACTCGAAGCATTCCACTACAACTGTGATAGACAGAAGATCTACTACTGAAGGACAGAGAAAAACATGAGGTGAGTTAGCACATGTACCTCCTGCTCTTACCAGAGTGGCGAGGTCAATCCATTTGACATGGCAGACATGGAAAAAACAAACTTGTATAAGTACCGTGAGCATCAACATGATAAGTAAAGCGTCGTTACTGCCTGCATCCAAAGTTTAGTTTCAACTGTGGCTATGACTGAACATTGAGTGGTATAACAAATGAAAATATTATACTATGCCAATGACATAGCAAGGCAGCGTCACACTGATTCGGTAAGAGCATTGTTCAGGACAGGCTAGTTGACATTCAGCAAAAATTGGGTTCAAAACATCCAACTCAAATGAAACTGGAGGAGAGAGAGAGAAGGAACAAAAACAAACTCTTCGTACTTCTCTTTGTACTAAACGTAATAAACCAAAACACTCCAACTCCTACCATATTCATGTCGATGCCATTGGTGTATGTCCACGCGTGTTGGAAATACTCCTCCAGCCTCTGTCTGAGCGGGTTGGGGATCTGATGGAAGCGGATGAATTCTTTGACTCGTAGCATTTGGAGGTGATACCGGGCCGTGCCAGAGTACAACCTTTGGATGATGGCAGACACATTCCCAAAGATGCTGGCGTACATTAGAGCTGGCAAACGAACCCAAAGTTCAGTGATAAATACCGGTAGGTGCATACACTGAGGGTTGAATACGTAAGTGAATAAACTAAACTTTAGGAAGAAGCATGGTGACTTACATCCAATGAGCATGACACAGATGGAAAAGATCTTCTCAGAGTTGGTATTGGGGGAGACGTTCCCAAAGCCCACACTGGTCAGACTACTGAAGGTGAAGTAAAGAGCTGTGACGTACTTATCTTTGATGGAAGGGCCTGAGCTGGGATCACTGTAGTTATATTTCTTTCCTTAAGGGGAATAAAAATGACAACTTTTATTTGATTATGCATTTTAACTGTGTGGTGAAGGTTGTATTACCAGAAAGTACCTATTGACACGCCGAGATTGTCCAGCCAGCCGATCTTATGCTCCAGGTAAGGCTTTTCCACGTTGCCAATTGCATACCAGATGCAGGCCAACCAGTGGGCGATTAGGGCAAATATACACATGAGCAGCATGAGAACAGCGGCACCGTACTCTGAGTAGCGGTCCAGCTTACGAGCAACTCGCACCAGGCGTAGCAAACGGGCCGTCTTTAGCAGGCCGATCAGAGTGGTGGTCTAGAAAAAACAAAACAAAAGAGACTCAGACATGGAAAAACGATCAAAAAGTTGATGTTTTCCCTTTTATTGTGTGGTTGTATTGTCTTAATTTCTTTACCTTTATGCACCCTAGTTTGCTGTGCAGCTAGAAAATTTTTTGCTGATGCTATACTTTTACTTTTGGTTATTTATTAGAATAAAGCTGAAATAATATCTCAACTGTAGCCACAAATCCCAGATGAGTTGAGAGAGAGAAGAAGGAAGCTCAAACCATCTCTTCCATCAATCATAATGGGCAATGTGAGATAGCTGGCTAGCAATTTGGAGGAACTCTGAGCCCTATCAGGACTCAGAGTATCAGGAAAGCAGTATTATATGTTTCTATCGGACTGGATCCAGCATCAATATCCCAGGGCTTCTTGACTATACAAGCAGACAGAAATTTAAATAAGAGAGGGAAAATAAAAGGAGGTGGTGTAGCACGAACCACAGGAGACAATGGTGCAAAGAACAACTCTTCATAAAATCAAGTAAATTATGGACAACCCTGAGTGTCGTCTTCATGACTGTCTTCAGTTGCTGTATAGCTGATGTATTATAGCATACATTTTATACTTCAGAATGATTTAACAAACCGTCATGGTCTTTAAATAATCCAGAATGTAAACAGATGTACATCTAAAAATAGAATATAAGAAAATAGTAAAATATTTTTTGGCACTCACTTACATAGATCCTTCACACATATTATATTTCTTCTTCACACAGAGAAAAATTCCATTCCATTATTTCTTATAATTTTAATGATTATTGCTTATAGATAATAAAAACTCTAAATTTTAGTGTCTCAGAAAATTTTAATATTACTAAGTTCAACAAAAAAGGGATATATTGCTCAGAAATGTCAGGTTTCTGCTCATTTCTATTCACTCAATACTTGGTTGGACCTCCTTTTGCATGAATCTTATTTATAGATGTTATATAATGGCCAAATTATGGCCTGCATAGACTGCTGACTTGACAGACGTGTATAATCATTCAAATGATAAGAAAGGCCTGAAATATTTCACTCTAAGTTTCACTTTTTTGAAATTAGTGACAAAAACTATTGAACTTTTTCAGAATATAATTTTTTAGATGTACCTCTGACTTCATATTTGCCAGGCTTTCCTTTCTACAGAACCTATGTGGTTGGCTGGGTGAACATGCTGGGTCACATTGCATTAAATCATCTACTTTGGATCTATTATCACATCAAACTGACTGGAAATATTTAGACTTGATATGTCCACTACAGATAAACTTATCCTAATTTGTTTTTCTGTGTGTTTGATTTTTCAAAATCCAGTTGCTAGTGTTATATTACCTGATGTTTTATTATTGCTTCTTAGTAGTGTGGCCATTTTACAATTTCAAAGTGGTTTATCAAAATTCAGCTGCACAAGGCAATAGCATGTTATCTACAGACAGATTTCCGTCTTTATAACTTTCCGTTGTCTTCTTGTAAACAGTGTAGAGTCTTGAAAAGGACACTAATGGCACTAAATATTTTATTTTTTTTTAAATTCCAATAAAATACCTTTACGTTTGTGGTTGTAATGTGACAAAGGTAAAGGAATGTGTGCACTTTTGCAGAATGAGAGGATAAAGACGGGAATTGCTTGCTTTTATTGCAGCATTTCTGTTTGTGGATGTCCTGCTCTGTAATCTCATGCTTCAGAATATCTGAGCCTGGTTAAATAACAGATAATGTGAACAAAGTGGAGTAGGTTGGGAGGGAGGGCATACAGTACAGTTATGACACTCGTCCCAGTCCATTAGTGTCATGCAGTTGCAAACACAAAAAGAAAGAAAGCTAATTGTTCCTACCACTCCTTATCACGCCTGACAATTACACTAATATCCTGGGGGAAATCAGTAATCCACCGTCTCCGGCAGTAGCAGGGCTTCTTCACATCTATGCTTGTTTAATTACACCTCATGCACATGCAAGAGTAAATATGACAGATTATTGCAAAAGATTAAAGTGGCCAGTCTTATAAATGGATGGTTGAATTTTTGTTGCTTATGAGCGATGGAGTGTTTTTTCTGATGGGTCCGTTACAGAACCTGCATCCGACCAATCACCCTGAAATCCCCTCCGTCATCCACTGCATTGCATTCTGCCAGCAGAATCTGCCCTTGGTGCTGACAACTCACTGAGCAGCGAATGAGTCATATAGAAACAGATGAGGCCTAAATTATCTAGTGCACATTATCTGTGAGCATGCACCGCCTTAGGTGTAGCGCAGCTGACAGAGTGACCTGGACAGACAGAAGACACAGCGCGCATCCAATACATGCAGAGTGTTGGTTGAGAACCTGCGAGTGTGGTAACTGAAAAGCATGTAGGATTTAAGACCAAATCAAATTAGAATAGGAGAAAATGGAATAGAAATACTATTTGAAAACCAAGAACTATTGACTTCTTGTTTGTCAAGATTGACTGAAGCTTGTGGTTTCTGTCTACCAGCGTTAAAGTGACTGGTGTGACTCTGAGTCGAGCATCCAAATCGTCTAATGATGTTCACATTGTCTATGGAGTGACTTGTCAAAAATACTTACAGTAAAAAGGTTGTAATGTTAAAGTTAGTCAGTGAAGTCTGATGTTTTCACAGATCAATGACTAACTTTATTTTTTCAGTCATTTTAGGTTTCTGCTTATTCAGAGAAGGTACAGAGAAGACACTGTCTATACAAATGAATCTGTTTATATTGAAAACATGGCAATGGATCAGGAGGTGGGATTGATAGGGAAATAAGGGACGGATGCCGGTGAGTCCTGCAGGGAAATTTATCGCCACAAAATTTATTTTCCAATCAGCCAGCCTGCAATGCTAAAGCCTTTTTTAGACCATCAAAGGCGACCCTGTTAGAAGACGCTTCAAATTATCCTGTTATAGCTGAGCAATAAAACCAAAAACACACAAGAGTCACATGTCACGTGTTGTTTCCAGGCAACAAAAGGTGCATAAAATGTCTAAATATATTTCAAGCTGCTGTATAAAAAGCTGAAAAGCAACATCTTCATGGATGTGCTATTTTTAGCTCCTGCTGGTGATTGGAAGAGCTAAAAATACATCCCGTCTTGTCATTCTCTGCATTTTGACAGTGTGCTTAGAACACAACGGGAACACACATTCTGTCACTCCACAAGTCATCCAGCAGCATCATGCCAGTTGTCGGGTTTTTTTCCAACACCTTTCACTCACTCCGGCCCCCTAGCTATGGACTCCCGCCAAGGATCACATAGCTAATTGCAAATTCTGACCGAGAATCAAATGGTTGACATTTTCTTTTGCAAGCAGCAATCGCAATGTGTTCTGTACTTGAGGGTGAGCCAAAATACGTGCAATAGATTCTAGGATTTTAATTAAATGCCTTATTTCTGCCTTGACTTGAAAATATGAGCAAGAGATTGAAAAACATACTCTTATCAAAGCAGTTTAAGGCTGAAGCTCATGTGTTTTTAAAAGATAACACTGTGGGATTCTTTATGTGGTTAAAAAATGTGAACTTCCACGGCTAATTAGCTAAGAGAGTTAGCCGCAACACTGAACATCACATCGGTTAAAACTAAATCTTATGTTGTCTTAAATCTACTTTGACCACTTTTTGTTGGGCAACTTCCACAGGCCTAGTCAAAACATCGTACCCAGGGCTGGGCTTTGACTGTCAAAACAGGGAAGTTCCTCTCATATGAATTCTATTTTTCTAATTTGGAAAAACAGAAAAGTTTTGAGTAACTTAGGATTTTATCACAACTTTCAATATTAATTGTTTGTGGCGTAAAAAGGTGTCATTTTATTGTTTTTTTTTAGAAAGATAATGTAAAAACATTAATGACATTATCTGCAAAGTCATAGCTAAGGCTAAATCGAATCATTAGAGTGTCTAAAGTGTTCTTGCCTAAAAATATATATAGAATCAGTTAATATGTCAATAAAGTAATTTTTTAAATTCTGTTTTTCATTTCTGTTACTGTTCTGTCCACCTTTTTCCATCACAGCTTAAATTTTACACTTGTGAGGTCAATAAAGAACGATCTTATCTCTGACTGTTATTAATATTCTATTATTAATAAATATTAATAAAACAATATTGCATTATTGTATTTCTAATAACTATTAATAACACAATATTGAGGTAAATTAAGTGAAATGTTGATATAATTTTCAGGTTAAGTGACTCAGAACAATGCATTCATGCCTTTTCCAGTTGATATGTGAGAACCTTAACACTCTTAATTGCTCTCTGACAGTCAGATAATTTGCTAACTCGTCCCCCTCAGACGTTCATGAGCAGAATAGTTTCTCTACTGCAGAGTTGCCAGCAGAAGACGGAGACCTTTTAACTGATTTCTTTGAGGCTCTGCTGTCTGACTCTTGAAAAATATCAGAGGGAAGCAGATTTGACAGCTGAGTGTCAGATTGATTTAGGAGGCTAACTGCTTAAGATTACAGCTCAGAGCCATCAATGTTACAACGAACGGCTCATGAACCAGGATACAAGAAGGAGACGTAGAGACATTTGGTCGTCGGTTTAGGCCAGAGGTTAATGTGGACTCCCTTTTCAATGCCTTTAGTGAGCCTGTATAATCCGGTTAACGATTAATCGATCAATTAATTAGTTTACCTTTCTTAATCAATCGATTCACCACGATCACTCCGATTAATCGTTTCAGTCCTGCTGTGTTTGTAACATCTGTTAATGTGGGTTGTGCTATCATTAACGTCAGTAAAGATCATAAGAACTGTGGTTGAGAAAATTGCTGTAAAAATGTAGCAAAAAAACCCCCCAAAACAAAATCAGCGTAATCTCTGGTTGTTTAGTAACCAGCCTCTCTCTCCTCTCACCTCATCCGATCCTGAGCCAAAGATGAGCAGGTCGAATGGGATGGCCGCCACCATGTCTATCAGGAACCAGCCTTTAAAGTAATGGATGGCGATCTTGGCCGGATGGCTCACCACTTCCTCGTTGGCGTTGACGTAAGTGGTTCTGAAGTTTATTAGAATGTCCACGATGAACATAATGTCCACTATGAGATCGACCACGTTCAGCGGAGAACAGGAGTAGCCGCACACCCGTCGTTTCTGCTCCTCCAGGTCATTGAGGAGAAAGGCAGCAGAGTAGGGGGTGAAAATGGCGGTGTAGATGACCAGCAGCAGGATGAGCCAGTCCCACACTGCTTTGAAGGGGCTGTAATGGAGGATGGTCCATTTGTCCATGCGTGGAGTCTGGAGCTTATACTCAGGCAGCACATCTGCACCCAGAGACAGAACCTGAGGAGAGACAATCATTTATCAATTTGCTGCAAGGATTTTTTTATTAGAGTAAATCGTTTGCACCAGAGTTTCCACAAATATATATAAAAATAGCTGACAAGTAAATGCAAGAGTTTGGACAGAAAAACGAAAGGTTAAGACATTTCTTCATGAGGAATCTCGCGGTGTAGTATAAATGTAAATTAAAACTTATCTGGCAAGCAAAATATTGTAGGCATGATGTTGCTTATACAAATAATCTGTTAAGCAAAAGATTAAAAAAATGCTTAGAGTGAGGCGGCTGCAGGTGAAATGTTAACGTATTAGACAGACAGAATAAGCCATTCCTGATCCAGCTGCTTCTGAGTAACTGTTATATAAGCATCACATATCTTTCAGTTTCCAACTGTGTGAAACCTTTGCATTGACTAACAAAAGTATTTATACCATTTCAACCTAACTCAGCATTTGCATATTATTTTGTTTGAAGCAGAGATGTAGTATAACACAACAGTGGGTCTTACAGAGTTAACCTTTTCATAACAGCAAACAACATATTTTATTGCAGTTTTATGGGAAAGTACAGCATAATAGTCAGGTACAAGGGAGAAGATCCATGGCTTAAAACATGCTTACAAAAACAATACATTAAAAAAACAGTCTATATTTTTGTTATTCTCCCTTTACTTTGATTAAACTTGTAGAAGAATTTGTTCTGATTAGATGAAAATGAACTTTTCGCCCGATGATCAACATGCCATGGAGGGCAGAAAACTTAAACTTAATCAATAAGGCGACTTCTTAAGACACCGATTTTCTTCAGAAGTGTCAAAGGGAGGTGAGTATAAAGGCAATATCTTGGATTTGTTCCTCCAGAATGTTGAAAGTCCTTTTCACTTCACGGTTAAGCACCATTTTGTAGTGGTGTAATGCATACTATTGCAATAACAGGCATTCAGGTGACAAAATGTGAAAAAGTTCAAGGAGTATCAATATGGTAGCAGGGCTCTGTACCTTAACAGTTGCATGAAAGACAAAGGTGTAATTATCAGACAATATGATCGTCTTTGTAATTGTAATATTTACCAAGGTAGCTTCTAACATCAACAATTTCACTTGACATTCTCATTCTGTTTGAGGTAATAATTTGCTCAAGTAGGGGAAACGGCTATTAATTTAAATTTCCTAAGTAATCCTCAGGTATTGACTCCTTCAGTAGTAATTATGGAAGTCCAACGAAGGATCACAGAGAGAGAGGATTGGGACATACGAAGACCGGAAGGACAGAGACACAGTTAATGTGAGTGATAAAGCTGGGAATTGAAACTGAATATATTTGGCATTCATCATCTTCGAATGTTTCCTTATCTTATTCCTGGCCACCTTTATAATCTCAGTGATTATAAAGGCAGAAAGGTCGATGGAAAGGAGGGCTGATGTATAGCAGCAAGGCGGCTGAAGTGTTATTAACTGAAATGGCCATTAGAAAGTTCTCAATCTTGAGCGCTGGACAGGGTCAAAAGCTATTACCCTCTGTATGGAATAACCTTTGAAATCAATCAGAAACCAAAGGACAGACAAAGTGAATGTGTTCTATTATTCATCAAACTTCCACTTTATTAAAGGTTGGAGTGTAAAATGCCCATGTTGACTGTGGTCCATCTCAATGTTTAGCTGCAGGAAAGTCTAAGCTAAGGGAAAAAGAAAGGACAGTTTTCCAAGTCCTTCATGCTACGAAATGGGGACATCATCAAAATAATTTGCTCTGTCCGCAAGTACTAAAATCACTTAAATAATCTATCCATTTTTTTAAATCAGAAACTAACATTTAGCATGATAATAGCCTGGAAGGAAACTCTTGAGGGTGATTTTGAAGTTTGTCTGTATGTATTATTTTATTCTTGCAAGTCATCTGTTGATCTTAAAACTGTTTAAAATTTACCTTATAAACATTCTCAGGTTGATGAGTAGCAAAAATTGCTTCTCCAAGACTATTTCTACCATCTCCTTATCTTGACTTTATGGGAAAAGACCCTAACACTTGAGAGCAACAGGAATTACAATTTAGAGTCTCGTAAAGGTCATACGTTTCATTAGCTTCTGTACATTAAACCAAGGATTTAATTCCTTCCAATCAACAATCATTCAAGTCAAATTCAAGACAACATGACAATTCTCTAAAACTCCACTAGCCATCAGTATATTTGGAGACATTATCCGTCTGCCTGGTAGAAACCCTGGGAGGAGTCATCAGTTGGCAGAATTACAGCTCTAGATTAGGGTGTTGTAGCCAATCTGTGTCTAAATAAAAGATACCACCTTAATTATTTATTGTACCTAGTTTAGCTATGCTCAAACTCTTGTGGGATAACGGAAAGATTCTGTTTCCACTTGCTTAAAAAAACGCAAATGAACAACAGATTTCCCCCACTTCTTTGTGTCTATTTGGGCTCTTCTGTCAGAAAGAATGTATGATTCTTAGGATCTGATTCTTTCATCCTGTGGCTTTTGTTATTAATGTTTCAGTTTCAGATAAAGCCAAGGAATTTAAACTTGGAGAGCAGTAGGCATCTGAGGTTCATGTGGACATAAAACATACAAACTAACACGTTCAAAACGTGGGGAAGCTTTATGGGGTGCTACGAGGGAGCTTTCTTTCTTTGCTGACCAGCTTCTTGGGAAAACCCTCCATCTGCCTGTGATAATCAGCAAGGCGGCCGAGGCCAGCAGAGAGCATGTCTGTTCAAAACCTTGATCGTAGCTTCAGATGAACGCGGGAGTCCGGAGTTGGTTTCAAGACATCTGCTGTCTCTTTGTGTTCTTCACAGCAAGGGTTCTAGAGAACTGATTATACACTTAAACTCAAGATGATGCAAACACAGCACCGTCTCTCTGATGGCAAGTCTCCTTACGCAGAAACAGCGCCTGGCAAAGACATTAACAATCCCTTGAACTGGTCCAAATTCAAATCTCAATCTTTTATTGAGATTTCACATGATGGCCCAACACAAATTATAATCCATAACTTTGAAGAGAAGGAAAAATGATGCATGGTTTTCAATCATTTTCCAAATAAATTTATTTGAATTCAACCCTCTTTACTGTAACAACCTGAAAAACAATGTAGATTATTGTCTGGAAAATATGCTAATTGAAGTAAAAGCTAGCTCTATATGGGAATAAATCAGGAGAATGGAATGCAAATACATGTCAAACTTTAAAAAATGCATTTCTTTTTTTAAAGTTTGACATGAAATCAATTGAAATCAATTCTCGAGCAGTACAACACTCTAGATGTTGTGTACGGCCTCTAGCAGAGGCGGTCTGAGTGCAGACAGGGATCAACTTCTTCTATCCTTCATTCGTTACACTGGTGATGGGTAAAAATGGAAAATTGAGATGGAATTTGTGGTTTGGAGGAAGCTCTGGCCCCTTGTAATACCCCTTGTACTTGGTGTACGTCTACACCAAGTAGACGTACTTGGTGTTTGGTCTCAACCTGCCAGGAACCGGGGTGATGACCTCCGTACCCGACTGTAACTCTAGAAATCTGCCTGAAACTATGGATGCTGTCTGGCAGCTGTAAGAGTATCCCAACTTGTTCACTGCAAGTGAAAGACACCTCTGCGGTTTTTACATATTAGCCCCCTTAAGTTTCAATTAAGTATCCTCAGACTCAAAGCGGACAGATGAGACTGTGGATTCAATCCGCCCACATCAGATTACCCACTGTAGTCTGGTTTGTTTCCTTCAGCGTACTCAGGCTTCTTCCATGTATCTATTATGGTAAACTGTAAATGGGACTTCTCATGGCTTTTTTTCCAACAATGACTTTCATTTTGTCCTTTAAATGGCCAAACTTGTGGAGTGGAAGACTAATGGCCTCTATTTACTAATTAGGTGAAGACAAAATCCAGTGGAATCAGAGAAAAGAAAGCTGAATGCAAGCCCATGCTACAATTCTGTAGATTTACTAGTAAAAAAATGCAAAAATGAGGCATTTTACCCTCACTTTCTTCAACTATGCAGTACTTTGTGCGTTCCAAACACAATCCCAATGACAAAAACTACTGAAAATAGGGAAGCAAAAAGTATTTACAGTTTGTTAATATATAAAACAAAAAAGAAAGCTAACTTAATGACAGAATCTGGCCATGAATTTAATTTTTTACTTCAGTTACTTATGAAGTAAAGTCAGTCATCCTGTGAATTTCAACATCTCTGTCATTTAAAGGGGCAGTGTTATGTTTTCCAGCTACAAAGTGCCATTTTATATCAGAATCAAGAAACTATATTACCTCCAGTTCTTATAAAAATGCAGCAAATATCAAATATGATTTAGATAAAATTTTACTTCATAGATTCATGCCTTGAAATTAGGTCTCTGTCTTTTTAAGAAACTCTTGCTTTTTCCAACATTCCCCCTTCAAGAAGTCATCAAAGCATCGTTCCTCTGTTAATGTTTTTACCAGTGTTTCATTGAGAAGAAGATCTTATAATTAGCTCAGCAGAAGTGCAGTTTCACCAGCTGTTTGCTAATTGCTGCTGGCTAGTCTGGAGGAGCTTAATGGGGGAGTTACAGGAAAGGGCTGCTCTGAAAGGCAGAAGCTCGTAAGCTTGCAAACTGGAGCTCCGAGGAGGAGCTTTGTAATTGAAGGCGGTGCTCAGTGGTGCGTTTTGTACAGCTGAATGGTTGTACAAAACCATTCATCAAAGTCACACTTTTGATGAGGGAATAACATTATAACATGATGTCAAGTTAAAAATAAAATCAATTTTACATAAAAACCAGATTTCAAACTTGTAGTATTATAATGACATCCATTGTTACTGCTGGCTGAGCTCAGATTTTAATAAAGAAGAACAATATCCCTGTTTATAAAACATAGAAAATCCATAACCCTACCTGTGTAACTTTGTCTGTGACATTATGTGTGCGGTCTTTGACTTTTGGGGCAATGATGGTCTTCTCAGAAGAAGAAGGGGAGGGACACTTCTTTTCATTGTTGGCTTCAGAGAAGTTGAGGGTGATGAGGGGGATCTTGTTAATGGTGCTGTACCTGTTGAGGTTGGAGTCGGAGGTGGAGCCCAGCAGGCTGGACTTGATGTGGCTGAGTGGCCCTGAAAGAGAAAGCGATGGGGTGAGGATCGCGCCGATCAACAGTGACCCAGGTTTTTGTTAGGATTGTGAACTGTGGACATCAGAAAACAGCCGGGGTGGGTCATTTGTGTCGTGACACAGGGAGTGAGAATGGAGAGATCCTCGCTGTTGGTGTATGTGGAACCACAACACAACACTGGTATTACAGACAGACACCGAAATACAAACTCTACACCCTCTGACTGACCCATCTCAAATTAACAGGCTGCTTAAAGCTCCTCATTAAAAGGTAATGTAAACTGTCAGGACAAAAATCAAAGAATGCAACCCAACACTTAACACAAGTCATTGTCTGATGGAGCTTGAACATACATTTGCAGTGAGAAGTTTACACAGACTCGTCATGGGCATTAAGGTTTTCATGGTTTATGGTTTTTATTGATTTATTTGAACAGATTCTGTTCAAATTGACTTCCTGGGTCACTTCTTGTTGCACCACACAAAGTCTGACACGAATCGACAAAAACTGTAGAAGTATAAAACGACATAGGAGCAAAATGTCCAGCCACCACCCAAGTCTCTGTTCTGCAGCAGCATAAATAAACATCCAACAATAGAAAACATTCAAATAGCTTCCTAAACCTTGAGTGCAATCTGCCTTCATTTTAAACACCTCACTGACATTGAACATAGCCAACTGTGAGTCTTGTTCTTCCCTCAGCAACAACGTTCACACTGAAGAGTGTTGTTGCTTGGCGATGTGTTAGCACTTAGGGTGCGGTGGATTTCTGGGTTTCAGACGGACTAGTGAAGCTAAAAATCACCCAGTTCTGGTCTATAAAATGGCTTGTCTGTGATACTTTGGGTGACAGATCTGGATAAAGAAGTTAACAAATTTGAAAACCTTCATTAAATGATTTGGGTGAATATGTACGTATTTGACCTCATGTGGATTACACAAATCCACCGATTCAAACTTACACGTTTAATGTTGTTTTTAAAATTAATTAAAATTAAATGCTATATAATCTTCCACCATAAAAAAGCAACAAAAACAGTCCAAATAAATCAAACTTAATATGACCAACCATGCCAAAGTTGAGATTATGTAAACTTCCATTATGTAATGCTTCCTTATCCAAGCGTGTTATACTTTCCAGGATTTTACAGCATTTAAAAAAAGAACTGCCTAGCAGACATGAAGTTTCTGGCCTCCTACGAAAGCATACAACTCTTCAAGAATATGACACCATCATACAGACACGCACACCGACATGTGGCCCAATGAGAATGATCGAAAGTGAAAAAACAGACTTGCTGATTCAGTTGTGTGAGCCAGCAAAGGAAGGCTGCTCTGCTTTGCTTCCCTTTTCACCAAGAATGTTACAGTGATTGAGAGTCAAGGACAGGGAAACAGACAGCTGAGGGTGAGAGATTGCATGCGCAGCTTCAATGCATGCCACAGTCAGGGTACATCACAGCAGTCATAAAGAATAACTTAAAAGATAAAGCTGAAGCCATACCCCCAGCCATCCAGGAGCGCGATACTAGCAGACCAGGGGAGAGAAGAAATAGGAGGTAGAGGGGAAAGTGGGATTATGGATGCTGATTGGACTGTAGGGTCATGGGTGTAAACAACATTAACATTCTGCTATTATCAGACAATCACCTTGGTTGATTCTGCGATAACGAGATTAGAGACCTGATGCTGCCAGGTACACTTCTATAACTTAATCTTCAATGTAAATAAAGAATCAGGCATTTTTTCTACATTTTGCCACACAACAACCACAAGTTTTGAACTTTAATGGGATTCTAAGTGACAGATCAAAGTAGGCATAAGTATAAAGTGCAAGTAAGATGCATGGTTTTCATGTCACGATTCAACTTTTTCACTTCAACTACGATACAGATATTGCAGCTTTGAATATCGGCCGATACCGATATTTATCTGATACAATATCAGCACGAATCATGCATACTTTTTGTTACTCATTTTGTAGTGAGGAATGTTAGAAAAGATTTGATCAATTTATTATTTACCAACGGGTCTGCATGAGAGATATAAGCGCTGCTGGATAGAAATGTGGAGTTGGACTTAACTCTGGAGTGGAGTACTTGTTATTTTATGTTGGAGATTTTAGATGCAGGCTGATATAATTCAATACTATTGGCCAGTCATGGAGAAAAACATTTTACACGTTGCAAACAAACTGATACCGCGAATAAGGTTTTGTTTCCAGTAGGACAACCAGATGAAACAAATAACCTGGGCTACCATAGTTGACATTAAAGGATAATCATATGTTTGAATTTATACAAACATAAATCCTACTGCTGCTCACAGACTCTTCAAATTTGATTGAGCTTTCACTATTTTGGAAACAGCAATGGGCAAAAAATATGTCTCGACGTCCGAAGCTGAAATCAAGAGATTGCATATGCATGCCACACTTTTCAGTTTGTTATAAGCATTTGAAACCATGTATCCATTTGCTTGCACTTCAGTTATGCACTACTTTGTGTTTGTCTCGCATGTACAAATACTCAACACCTTCATTAAAGTTTGTGGTTATAATGTGACACAATGTTGAACCTCTGAAAGCGTGTATGAATAAACTCCCATAGGCAGCAAATAAGTAGCATGTCCTATAGAATCCAGAATAAGAAGTGTGTTTGTGAAGTATTTTTTGATAACCGTGTAGTGTGGGTGTGTGTGTATCGACTTTAAATGGAAACACAACCAGGTTTCTATTCATTTAGATGTGGCAGCATAGATTCAAAGGGTGCAAAGAAAAAAAAACAAAAAAACAGAGGTTAAAGACAGTGGGAGGTTTTACTGCGGAAAGCTTCATCGATTTTCTTCAATAGACAACAAGCAGGAGAGAAATAGAAAGTGTTGCTTCATGCATGCGCGTGCACGGGTCAGTGTGTGTTCTCTTTACTGAGCCCTCGCCGAGAGACTGGCGAGGGTCAGGCCGGTCATGTACACTCACACTACGTCAATTAGTGCTGCGCTAGTCTTTCGAGAACTTACAAACACACTGTCAGTCATCCACAAAGGCATTTGCATTCAACAGAAATCCTCTGTGGAGAAATTCATGCAAAGAAGCAGGCTTTGCGCGTTATACATGTCTTGTCCAACAGGCGTGCCAAAAGAAGCATAAGTCCAGGATGCAGCAAGCTGCTGTTGGTTACCTTTGATATTGCGACCATTGTCTGTGAGGAGGAAAAAGACAGGGGAACTGCAGGTGAGTGAAAAAATAGGAATAAATGTGGCATCAGAACTGAAATCACGCCCTATGGAGAGTTCATTAGAGTGAAGGGCACATATTAGTGTGTCAGCCATTCTCGGAGACTACAATGAAAATTACACTTAATGGGAGAAGTACACTGATTGGGCTGAATCGGCACTTTAACTATCAGCTTAAGAGGAAAAATGACCATGACAGGAATCTAAAGATGATCGGTGACACAGTATGTTTGTTTTTACATCTTTGCAGGTGAAAAAAGAAGACAAATTATCACATTTTCTTTTGGCAATAAATATTTAAATATCTTCATATTTGTATGTAAAATTAAGTTCAATAATTGTTAAATTATCTTTCATTTAAAGCACACAGAGTTTCTACTTCTCCACAGTGGATTACTGGCCTCCATCTCATCCTACCCCTACCCTTCTCTTCTGTCATACCTACCCTGTGACAATCTAAAGGAGTAATTTATTGTTATTATGTACAACATTTAATTAATTTAATTTAATTAATATTCATCAGTTTAAGTGTTATTTCAATGTCGTCTCAAAATATTCAAAACATTTAATGTGCACGTGTCAGAGACGGCTTTGCTTCTATTTTACTTTTAGAGCTTTTTCCTGTAAGGGACATTATGATGTTGCTTTTTAAAAATAGGATTATTATTTGCTCTCATACAGCAAATAAGTACTAGGATTTTACATCCTTCAATACATCTCTGAACCTTTTCTGTGGTCTTCTTTTTTCTACCTTCCTGTCACCATACTCAATATTCTTTGACTAAATATGAACCATCTGTCCTCTTCGCATGCCCAAACCGTCTCAGCCAAACCTATTAAAGTGTTTTCAACAGCACAACACAGTAGCAGATCCAATAATAATGCCATCTTGTAAAGCTTTACTCCAACTCTTGAAACTATCATTTTTTTAACTAACCATAACACTTTTCTTTACCCATTTCATGCTGCCTGCACCTTCTTGATCCGTCTTATGCGCTGCCTCTTGCTATGAATATTTGACCCTGGCACTTAACTCATACATGCTTTATGCCTCTAGCACTTGAAGCTACATTGTGTTTCCCTCTCATTCACAAATCATTTCCTTATTTTCTCTACTGACTCCCAGCTCCCTTCTTTCTAGAACTCTAGAATGTACTCTTACTACAGATGACAATATTGTAATCCAAGGAGACTCATTGCAAACAAGGAAGCACTTTCAACTCATCTTACCTGACATCTCACTGCTGTCTAACTGTCCTTGTACATGACTTTCACCACCCTCACAAACAATCTCTGTTAGACCTGACTTCTGAACACAGGACTTTCTCCCTTGGCACCCCATCACGTACTTTCTCTAACGCTACACAGACACAATGGAGACTGACTTTGTTTTAGTTCTCCATCAGCACTCGAGAAACAAACATTGCATGAATTCTCTTTGTCTTTGTGAAACCCAACTGCTGCTGTAGAAAGGCCTCTTCTCTTTTTGACCTACCTTCAGCAACATCTTCTCATATCTTCATAGACTTTTTCCCTAAACACATCTCTGTTGTTCTTGAAAGTAATAACCAGAACAAGCCTTAGCTACGTTTCCAGTTTTTTTGAGCGTTTATTTAGCTGTATCGTAACAAATTTTGAGGAACTAAAAGTGACATCCTTGCAGAATACTACCTTTACTTAAAGGGTTTTTTTATTCAACCAGAACAAAGCTTTATTGCAGATCCATTTGTATGTATTCAAGGTGGTATTCTCACAAAGGAACCATCATATTCCAACTTGCTAACTTATGGCAGCAGCAAATTTGATTGTGACCGAGCTGGTTACTAGTTCAGGCATAAAATTTCAGCTCCTACTGAGATTTAAAAATCTCTCCACAGACTACTGTATCTGCCTTAGTAACCAATCAACTAATAGTGGATTTAGTTAGGTAAAACTTACCTTCACTGGCATGCCTGTCCCTGAATGTAGTTTTGTACTTGGAACCGAAGCCTTCAATGTCATGTACAGAAGAGGCTCTGCGAATACTGCACACGGTCTCTCTAGAGGCAGTCGGGGTGAGGCCCGGGATTGACGGCGCTGCAGTAAGTGTGTCCTCTTGGCTCTGGTGTTGGGTCTGGGCAACGGCCTGGCCCTGGTACATCCGATCCCAGGGGCCCTTGGGGGATGAGTGGTCTAAGGGGCCCGATACTGGGGTTGAACAATGGCTGGGGCCGATGAGAGCGCGGGTGTCGTTGGCATAGGATGGACTGCAGCTCTCGCGAGTGGTGGGGAGTTGGTAGTCACGTGTCACCACTGAGCCATCGCTGTGTCGAGGAGAGTCCACCATGACCGCGTCTGGATCCTCCTGGGGAAGGGACTGCTTGTTGATGCCCAGGAGCGGTAAGGCTGGGAAACGGAAGCGGAAGAACCTCCCTCTACCTGATGGGAGAAAAAATAGAACAACAGCACTGTCAAGATCCTTCGTGTTCTGGCAATCTCTTGCTAAATTGCTAACTCTAGAACGTCTCAAGGCTCCTGCATGTAGAGTAGGAATCCTTTCAGTTGCATTCCTGCTCTAAAACACTTGAGTCAAAAGGCTGAGATCCATGTTTCTCAATTCCGGTCCTCAGGGATCACTGCCCTGTTTATTTTAGATGTGTCTCTGTTCTAGAACCCCTGATTCAAACATGCATGACCTCCTCTGTATGCCATCAAGTGCTGCAGAAGCCTGTTAGTCACCCACCTATTCAAGACACTTGTGTGACAGAGGGGAAACATCTAAAACATGCAGGGCTGTGATCCCTGAGGACTGGAATTGAGAAACACTGGCTTAGATCACATATGTTCAAGTGTTGAAGCGGCCTAGTCAAAGTTCAGACCTAAATCCAACCAAGAATCTTTTTCAAAACTTGAAATAAATGTGCAAAGACACTCCCCATCCTGTCTGACTGATCTTGACCTATTTTGAAAACATGAATAGGCAAAGGTTTGAGTCTCAAGATGAGTAAAGCTAGTTGATAAATACTAAAAGGGACCAGCAGGTGGGATTACAAAGAGCGTTTTAGAACATTTTGACTGATATACTATTTAGGTTGGTCTATCACATAAAACCCTAGTAAAATGTAGAAGTAAAAAAGTAAAAAAATCAAGAGCACTACTTAACTACTGAGGGAAAGAAACAGAATGGGATTAACATTGCTTGTTTTGACCTTGTACTGCTGTTTCCAGTGTGCTTAAAACAGAACTTGAATAAAGTCCCCAGATCTGATATTTTAGGCATTGGCTAATGGCGCCAGAAAGCCTGATACTGCTGCAATCTGAAAAGCTCAGATCAAAACAAATGCCTATTGTGCTTCAGGCTCAAGTTCAATCTTCAATTTCTCTTTAATTATTCATAAGGGTGGGGTGGGGCGTTTACTGAAATTTTATAATGCAGCGGCGCACTGAGATGGGGATCCTAAAGGATTACGTTCAGTGTTTTAATGAGTGACTGATAGCCTCCGGAGAGTTAAAGCCCAATGTTACAAAGTCATAGAGGATAAATGTAAGACAACTCTGCTCTCAGGAACAGTCGTGAAGCATAAGACTAACTTTAGGATAAATGCTGAGCTGCCTGTTCACTGACAAACAGTATTTACAAATCACACTTTTCTGCATTTTTCATTATGTGCAGTCATGTTATGACAGTAATGCTTGCGGATTTAAACATATGGACAACAAATCATGGCCTCCGTCTAGTGAATCATTTAGCCGAGTGAACATATGGCATACATACTGCATTTGTGTTTCAGCTCCCAAACACAAGTCTTCCTGCCATGATGAAAGCAAAAACCATTTGCATTCAAAGTGAGACATGCCAACAGGAAGTATTCTATGTACAAATTATATATGAAGAGTAACTAAATGCAGCTAACCAACATTGTGTGGCCTAGTTCAACCTCTGCTTAATTTATTCTAATAAACAGCAAGGGAGGGAACGATCTACAACCCTGCACAGTGAGGAGGTGTGACTTGTTAGTGAGCAAATTAATTTAATTGTTCTAATAATAACTCTGCTAATGCAGGTCAGACCTGAGCATCCAACATCCTGACTTCGCTGCAGCATTACTATTTTGCGGCTGAAATTAAGTTCTTGGTTTTTATAACAGTTTCATGGCGTTCCTCCAAAATAAAAGCATCTTTTGTTCCTGAAGCGTCACAAGATGGGTATACCTTATGATATCCAGCTACGTTAAGCATAAAATACGGCCATGCACTGCAAAAAAGTAATTTTTGTAATTCTTGTGCAAATATTGAAGTACATTTGAAGTAAGATGAAACAAGCTTACAAGTAACTTTTCAGCAAGAAATAGGACAATAAGTAAATAACTCCATGAAGCTGTGTTTCCCTGGAGCATATGATTATGCAAATTGGATTTACAAAAATAAATTCCCTTAGTAGAAACTGCTATTTTGAAAAAAAATAAATAAATAAATCATGTTTTTCAATACAAGATTTTTGCACTAAAATGAAGCGGATTATCGGCTGTGTCGAAATTATTGTATTTCGCAAAACTGCAACGGAAATACTTTTTTCACATCATATAAATCGTGTGATCAACAACCGGATGTTACTATTGTTGGAAAAGATGAAGACGACGACAGCAAGTGGTTGTTTCTATGTTGTTTAATGACCTATTGCGTGAACAAATGTATTCACATTCAATTTTAAATGCATTTTTTTCATTTCATGGAAACATTGCAACTGCAAAACCGTGGATAAGCAGTAAATTCACTTCACAAACCATGCGTTTTTAAAATGAGATCTTACGTCAGATGCACAATAATAACGTGTGCTTACAAAAGTCGAAACAAAAACAGCCAATCTGAACCTTGCAGGAGTAGCTGCCCTGAGTACACTTCCTGGGTTTTCAGCGTATGAAGTGTTTGAGGGCGTCTCTTCCCTCCTCTGTCTTCTCATTCTTTTCCTGCTCCACCAGGCAGCTTTACACAACCAGAGGACACACAGTGGCCCTTGTTGCTATGATACCAGAGAGTAATATTTGCATTGAATATTAATTGGGCCCTCAGTTGGGGAGAGAAATGTCCTTCTGTAACGCGAGCATGATTCAGTCGACAGGGGAGAAGCCCAAAAAAGAAAGGAAAGCTGTTTAAAAAGAAGGCCAAAAAATGTCCTTTTGTTTTTGCCTCTGGTTTGGACTTCTGCTGACATCATACTAAACTACAGCAGTTGTGCAGTGAATGTGCTTAAATGATTTGCATGAAGCATTATTTTACCTACAGGAGTGTTTACCTGAGCTCCCTGTCCTCCAATTATACAGATTACTCTGCTTTGCCCTGCTCTCATTTATTAGAGAGAAAATAAGGATGTTATTGCACTGAGCCTGAAGTAATGGAAGTTAATTTTAACTCTTTTCCTTTCATTACACATTTCCCAAAGGCGGGAAAATGCAGATGAGAATAAAGGTGATACAATGCAATAAAGCCTTTTGGATTTGAAATGAGCATAAAATATCAAAAGCTGCTCATACACACAACTAGATATTCAAACATTCTGTAAAAATATTTCCTCCCAACTTTCTGACAATGAAATCAGTTTAAATGTTTCCTGTTTTAAGTCTTAAGGGTTACCAAACACTTCTATTTATTAAATGCTACAATAAGCCAGATTTTTATAGAGATTTCTTTTATGACTTTCTTTCATTTCTAAAGTTTACATAATTTGGTGGAATTGCCTTTAATCTCTCTGTCTTGGGTCAGATGTTTTAGGTTGTTTTGCACATCTGATAGTCCAGTAGACACGCTTAGATTGGGGACCAAAGTTGTTATATTTTCAGCTGCTGTGGTTCTCTTTCACAAAACACGCTGTCTAACAAACCAAAACTTGTTCTCCCTCTCTCAAGATGTCTTAAGATGTACTTCAACATTTCCTCATGTCGTTTCCTTATAATGCCATTTATATTGAGAATTGCACCAGTCAAACCACCCAGACAAACATGATGGGACCAGCCCCTTGCTCCCAGCTGGGATTTTATTCTCAGGCTTACAAGCTTCTCTTTTTTTTCGTCCAAATGCAACACAGGTCATTATGGCCAAATACTTCAATTTTAGCTTTACCAAACCACAAGAGACCTTTAAAAAATTTTTTGATCTTAGTCACTTTGTCCCCTCCTTTGTCCTCAACAGTATGATGGCAGGACATTCTCTATAGTTTCTTGAACAGATGAAAGTCTCTCTTTTCCACTTATCTTGACTGCAGCTGTGCCCCCAGCTCAGTTCGTGCCTTGACTTTTTCAACAGCTTTTTTATTCATTTGTATAAGGAAGATCTTGACCGTCTCCAGTCAGTTCAAAATACCGCTGCAAGGCTTTTTACCAACACACGAAAGCGACGGCACAGTTTTGATCTCTAAATCGGCTGCTGGTATGTTTTAGAATTAATGTTAAAATTTTAGTATTTACTTTCAGAACGCTGTGCGGTCAAATCCCCAGCATGCATCTCAGAACTTTTAGAGACCAACATCTCTTCTCGTGGTCTGAGATCTTCTAGTCCAAGACTTTTAAAGATTCCTCGACCACAAAAGACCAGAGGGGATTCATCTTTTAGAGTGGAAGCCACCAGATTGTGCTTTGCCTTAATCTTAATCTTTGTGCTTTTGACTAGTTTTATACTGCATGACCTTTTCTGATGTGTTCTGTTTTTATGAGTTCTTTTGTGTTTTTAACGTTTGTTCCTACTGTAAAGCACTTTGTGGTTTTCTGACCTGTGAAAGGTGTTATATAAATAAAATGTACTTACTAAGTGCATAATTATGTAGCTCTGAGGAAGTGGTCCCGGTTTGCCGCATTAAAATATAATGCGAGTCCATGGGGGTTGCGGAATGGATGCAAAAATCAATTAGTGCAGCTAATGCATCACCCAAAATGAGATCATGTAACACTTGGATCATTACTGGAGCAAACCTATAAAACTGCAACACTTAAAAAAATATCAGCTTACATCCATAGAAGCTCCTTTGTTGAGGATAAGGATGGAGGTTTTAAAATAAAATCTAGATAAATCTCCAGATAAAATCTAGTGCTACCAGCTACCTTGAAAAGTCACCATAATATCAAACAGATTTGCAGTGTCTATATACGTAAAATGTTTTACTTTCACAAACACTTAACTTGACTTTGGTTTGGACCATTCTACCCTACCTTCGTCTTGCTTCCTATTAATCCTGACCAGAGCAGAATTATGGCTTACAGAATAATAAGAACTCATAAAATATCATTTTTTATTAGTCTGATATAATATTCTAATTTCGTGACACATGAAATCTGGAGTTTTCATTATCTGAACACCGTATTCGTCAAAATTACAATAAATTAAAGCTTAAAACATTTCACTCTAAGAGTAATGAATCTATATGAACTTTACTTTTTGAAAGGAGTGACAATAAATAAGAACTTTTTCCACAATATTACAATTTTTTGAGATATACCAGCAGGACACATTCCCAAAGTCAAATCTGCACATTTATATATACTATTTACCAGACTGTGCACAACAACAACAATAAAACCTCTTCATTATACTGTAAACTCAACACATTGCCTGTTCTTCACATCACCCCTCATTAGGCAGAGCAGCTTGTTAAGAACTTTGTCCAATTACAGTCATTCTGAGGTGACCTCTGCTCCTCCTTACTGCTGTTTTCTGTATCAAAGATGGAAAGTGCAAAAAGAGACAGACTTTTACAGGATCAGGAGGAGGAGGAGTGAACCTCTGGGGAATGGCATTGTACACCATTACACCACAGCAGCTCTCACAGCGCACTTCAAGTAGTTCATCAGACCTTCCTGGCAGGGTATGAGCTATAATTGGGCCAGACCTTAGAGATGATAGCGGGCAAACATCAATGTCTGCTAAAGGCCGGTGTCAACATACCATAGCATTTGTCGAGCAACGAGTACAAGATGCCCAACATTGTGATTTATGAATAATCAATAATTGCAGAAAGATCTAAAAGACAATAAGGTAAAATAAACTTAAATTTGCAAGCTTGTATGAGTGTCTTTTGATCATCTATAAAGCTTAAATACAAGCTAATGCCAAATATCACATCCTACTACCACCAGTTTTACCACCTGAAGAGTTTGCCGTCTCTACTCACGCTGATCAGCTTTGGAGGGAGACGTGTGGTTGAGTCTCTCCAGCGAGTCGCAGCTGACATCGTCCAGGATGTAATCGAAGTTCAGGATGAACATCATGACCACGCCCTCCTCATTCTTTACAGGGATGATGTGGGTGGTGCAGGGGAACTTGGAACCTAAGACAGAAGATTAAAAAAAATTAATAAAAATCTATTTGCTTTCATTTGACAATTATGCACTAATCTAAGTTCTAATGTCACATAAAATCCAATAGATACAATAAAGTTTGTGTTCACAGAGTGATAAAATGTAGAAACTCTTTTTGTCCAAAACAACTGAGTTAAAACTGATTCAGTGCTCAGAGTACAATCTGAGTGCTATCACTCTGACATTCAAAAATGGCTGCAAAGGAAGGCGAACAACTGATTATGTTGTCCTGGAGCTAGAACTGACAAAAATAAAAAAAAAAACCCTGATATTTGAGTTAAATAAGACCCTTTTCATACTTACTGCATTAGATGTTTTTAAAGGGTGATTATACATTTTCTACTACTTACGGAGTGCTGTGCTCTCTGCTATGCTAAAGCTAGTTCCCACAATGGAGCCTGACCCAAATGCTAAGGCTAATTATCATGGCCAATGATGATGGCACATAAACAGATTTCCTGGAACAGGAAGTTGTTTCTCTGCTATTAGCACATTTAATTGCGCCTAAACAAGCATGATTAACAGCGCTAGGACCCTCCTCCTGGCTCTGATTGGCTGTTTCTGACAAAGCGGTGCATTTCTGCAGATGACAATAGGAAAACTGAGAGCAGGTGGAGGAGCTCAATTTTTACTTCCTGCAGCCTTAAGTTAACCAATAAAACACAATGAAGCATGTTGTTGAAACATGACAAAAGTCTAGTCAACTTGTGAGAAAAGGAACAAATACAGCAGCCAGGTTTTACCGCAACAGAAAAAGTATGTCAGGTTTAAAAAAAATAAATAAAGAAGGAATCAACATGGACATCTCTGGAAGACACTACCTCTCGCATTAGGCTCTAAGTCTTGCTGTCACCACAGTGCTATTTATAGTTTGCCCAGCAGGCACCCAGCCCACTGCGTTTCTTTTCTTGGGGGGAACACAGACAAACTGCTGCACACACTCAACTACATCCTATCTTCTGACACACTACATATGTGGGGGGGTGTGCGTGTGTGGGGGTGTGTGTGTGTGTGTGAATGCACAAAAAACCCAATGTGACAGACTAATTGCAGAAAGCCAGTCTTATGTGATTTTCCTTTATTCTACTGGTTCAGTGTCTCGTTTTTGTTTTGTGCCTTAAAGCAACAGTTCCACCAGGCTGGAGTTTGATTTATGTTTTGGGGAGTTGCAGTTCTGCTGGGCTAAGCAGTTTGCTGCTCCTAATAGTAAATCATCAACACCATGAACAGATCAAGCCATTATTTTTCAGTGGAGTAGGAGGGAGCGGGGTTAGATGTTATCACAACTCTTCTCAATTGCATAAAAGATCCCGGAAGCTAGGGAGTTTTTATTGTTTTCAGGTGACAGGAAGAATCCCAATCAGCTTATCTTCCTCCACACCAGCAGCTGGAAAAGTGGAATTGAACAACTTTTACAGCAACATTTATTAACACCTAGAGACAATAAAAAATTTATAGTTTTAAAGATGTTAAATATTTATGGATTTAGTGGAAAACGGTGGATTTGATGATGTAAACTCTGTAATGGGTAATATCAAAATAAACTACAAGAAAGCTGAGAGACAGTCTGGTGTAGTTTTGATGGTTTTTGTTAAACATGTAGCATTCAGAACTGTTGTCTGAGTGTCAAGGTGAGGCCCAACAGATTTACTTTGACAAGAGGAGCGTTATGGGATTCGTCTTGATGCTCCAATTTATACGTTTATGAAACTTTATTAGGAATTTGTATTTGGGTTTAATTCAAATGTAATGAACCCGGAGACGGAAAAGAAAGGACAAAAGAAAAAGAGAACGGTGGGTGAAAAGGTTTAAAGGGAAAAGAGACAAGACTAGAGGAGAGAAAACATAGAAAGAACACAAGTAGTTACCCTGGAAGTCTGCCTCTATGCCTGCAGAAAGAGAAAAATAAACTAAACTGAGAAACTACAACATGGATATCTATACTAACAATTCTTGTTGTTTTGACATTATTGCTTCACTGCTGTGTTTTTATAGTTACGTTTTTCATTTGAAAGCCCTCAAACTTACAACAAAATGTGAAAAAGACCAAGGAGGAACCAATATGGCAACTCTGTAAAATCCGTGACTAACATTTCATAATTTGATTCACATTGTTTGCAAATGAAAATGATGAGCATCTCCATGGAAACAAGAAGGAGCTCAGGAGAGAAGCAAATGTTCATTTGGCTCCAACTACTGAATAACAAAATAAGATCCTTATCTGGAATCAAATCACAGGAAAAATTTACATGATCCAGTCCTGGAAGCAGGATCCAGGTCTTATGTCACTGTCAAACATTATTGTTTGAGGGCGCGTACGCTCACACACAACCCCACATTTGCATTGACATGAGAGTCCACACAAATGCAAATTTAGTTCCTTTAACCTGGCATTTGCAAAAAAAGTCTTTATAGGAGCAAGCACTTTAGTTGTAGGTGGAAAAACAGAAAAATGACACATCAAAAATGTGTTTACTTGTTTTGCAATTTGTTTAATGGTACAAGGGAATCTGACATTGAATATGTTGCATTATACTGTAGAAATGTCTATTCTATATGCAATATATAGAGCATATGTAGCACCAAGGAGGCAGGTAATGGCTTTGTTCTTTTACCAGGACAGGCATTTTATCAACTCACAAAAGTTGAAACATGAATTTAAAACAAAAGAATTTTATTTGCAGTATGAAACTTTCTTTAGAGCAGTCATCCCCAACCCCTGGGCCGTGGACCGGTACTGGTCTATGGACAAATTGACACCGGCCCGCACAAGAAATGATTAAATATTTCCATTTTATGTATTATCTGAGTCTGGATGATCTTTTTATTTTGAAAATCCTTTAACCGGATTCTTTCAGTTACATCTTGCGCGCCAACATTGATCCCACAAGCAGCAAAATGAATAAGAAACAAATCAGATGCTTTAGGAAAGTTTATTTGCAAAGGGGAAAAGAACCAGAGAAGAGACAGGAGAATTGATTTATCCATGTGATTCCCACATTCCAAGCTGCTCTGCATGATATGCAGCAACTGGCTCGATAATGAGGCAATAAAGCCTTCAAACTGCTTCGCCATGTAGAGACCAAGCACCCTGTGCATAAGCAACACTTCGGGTGTCATTGTCTCCCATCACTCCCAGACGGAGCGTCTCGTTGCAGAGAAAAAGCTTGAGGCTCCCATTGATTTGTCTCATTGTGAGTTAATTTTTTTGTGAAAGTAAAATGTTAATTTTTGTGGCGCATTTGTATCTTATTTTGAAGGGATG
Source organism: Brachyrhaphis terrabensis (assembly GCA_903067065.1). Classification (NCBI taxonomy): domain Eukaryota; kingdom Metazoa; phylum Chordata; class Actinopteri; order Cyprinodontiformes; family Poeciliidae; genus Brachyrhaphis; species Brachyrhaphis terrabensis. Next base: position 93,446 of record CAEGAG010090829.1, on the reverse strand, counting down.
TGTAAATGTTACCATAGCGAGACGAGAAGAGTAGAGCTTGTGAGTCTTAAGTCTGGTTCATACAACATGATTTAAGAATTGTCGGCCAATTTTCCAAACCTCTGTGATAAAAGTCCAACAGGTTCGATCAGTTCGTGTGTCCAGCCACACGGCAGGAGCAGCACACCACACACGAACCAATTTCATTCACGAACATCACGATTCCAGAAGAAAATTTTTTTGCCACAAATCTAATTTTCTCAGCATTTATTCCCTGGCATTAAACTATTGGGGCTCCCGAACTGGAAGTTTTGGTTTCGATCCTGAGACTAATCTCTGCAAACCAAGCAAAAACTCAAGCTTTTTAAAACAATCAGTGTTTGTGGCTCCATGCATATAAACACACCTTCTTTAAATAGAATAGAATCCATCCGCATGTATAATTAATGACCGCTAAGTATTATGTTCTGCAGAACGTAGTGGTTGATCTTCTGTAGACAATATAGAAATTAGAGGATCGATGTTTCCTTACATATCATGTTCTACTGTTTACACTAGAAACAGTTCATATTTAGTGTTTGTTGATACACGTTTACATGAGAAATAACCCAATTTTGAGGGTTGCAAACTATGAATCAGGTTTGACCCAATTCGCTTTGAATATAGTTTGACAAATGATCGAAGACTCGAGGGGGGGGCTGGATATATCATCTGATTATTACGCAGGAAAGTAAATGTGCAACCTGATGGGTTGTTTTGCCTAAGAAGTTTAGAAGAGAAGCAAACAGCAGTATTGTCACAGACAGAAGATGAAAAATGGGTGAAGGCACAGAGCGAGGCAGAGGGGTTGATTCAGAGCCCAGGAAAAGTGTTTGTTCTCCTTGAACTGTTTCACATTAAGTCGCAACCAGAAAGTGTTTTATTTTGTCAGATAGACCAACAAAAGTAGCACAATGTGAAGGGGAAGTGGATTTAAAAAACATCTGAAAAGTACGGAATGCATTTTCTTTAAAGTTTACCTACAGGTATTTTAATCTTAGTTTGATTCAAACTTATTCACGTGATTTTATGTAATGCAAACACTGTAATTGCACAATTGAGTTTTTTAGGCATTAGTGGAATATCGTCAAAGTTTGTAATGAAAACGCAGCTACAGCCTGTCTGTCCTATTCCTCTGTTGTTAAGCTACCCTTGTCTGCACCTGTTTTATTTATCTGTTGTTATTCCACTCACTTCCTCCTGTTCCCCCCCCCCGGCCCTAATGTGCCTCCCCTTCATCTCTCTGAGAAAGAAAATAGCTGCTCAGGTTCTCAGCAAGAAGACCGCCTGATGTGTTAAAACCGGACAGATCAAACAGCTCCCCAGAAGCCGCTGCTGCTACCCATGCAAATGTCTTCTTGCCTGCCTGCTTTGGAGAAGGGTCGAAGCCACACACAGACACGCATACACACACACGCACACGCATGTGTGCACGAGGGGATTCTCATGCAAACAGAACGCCGTTTACACTTCTCCGCTGCGCACCGAGCGAGCCGCAAACACTAACGAGACCCGTGCGTCTCGGGCTCAGTGTGGCCCAAACTGAATCAGTCGCTCACACACGGCCTGCCAGCAGCATTAATTAGCGGAATGTTCCCTGTCCGAGTAAATCTAATAAGCGGGCGATGAAGCTGGTTTACATGCTGCAGCGTAATGAGAGAAATCACCTCTGAAAGGCACTAAAACAACTTCAGTCGGAGCGACTCCGACTGGAACGTTTCTAGGGAAGTGCTGTGTTTTAACGTCGCCAAATATACAGTACATCTTTAAAAACATCAAAAGTGAGAGAAAACAGGAGAAAGAAAAAGCTACGAGTCTGCGCTCTCTTGCACACTCAAACGTACAGTCATGGATGGGTGAACAATAACACAAACACAATCTGTTCTGTTCTGGTCTCTAAGCCTCAGAGGATGGGAGGAAGTGCTGACTTGAGGAAGTAGGGAGAGCGAAAAACTTTTCGGCAAGGTGAAAGTCAGCTGATAAACACGGAGCTGCCAATCATCCGCCCCGGACGTCAAAGAGGAGCCTATATGTATGACGGCGTTGTTATAAAGCTGCTGCATTGTTGCAGTCGCCCAGCGCGTCAAGGTCAAGCCATAAGCTTGAGAGGAAACACGGGACTTATTGATTTAAACATTTTCCGCTTGGCTTGGTTTCCTTGCTGATGCGGTGCTTCCTACCTGGATTAACGGGGGCTACCTGGTAATCTGTTGCTACACAGATGGCTCGGCAGGATGACAGCACAGTGTGTTGTCGAGAGCAAACACTAAATATGCCAGATCGCAGCGGGCCAACGAGCTCTTTGAAGTTCTGGGAGCAAAGCGGTGCGAAGGGGTCGCAACTTCTGACTCCGTTACACTCAGGTGCTTCGGTGAGTCAGCCGTTATCCTCATAAATCAAAGATTATTGGCTTTGCATGTATGCAACTGGTATGCATGTTTCATTTATTGTTTTTGGTTATTGTGTTTATTTTGGATATTTCTTCCAGTTCCAGTGTTAAGTTCACAACAATATTATCATTTATCGCAATAATTACTGAGGCAACTTATTCAGAAAAATGACAGGCCTAATCATTTGTGACAAAACTGATATAAATGGATGTAAACATTTTCCCAAATAGAGATACTTTCTCCATGCTAGCAGCGCTAACGCTATCAGTGAAGTAGCACAGTGCAGTGTTAAACTCCTGGACTAACCAAGATAACGAGGGTAGGAGACACTGCTTTAACTGTAGTTTAATTAAATCCAATTTTAAAAGCAGCAATTGTTCCCACACTTTTCCATTACATGGCCCCAATATCACCTTGGAGTGAGGATTAACAGCCATGCAACTGTTGGAGCGGGGGACGAAGTTGAGACGAGGACAACGTTACCTCAGTAGCCAAGTGTTCCCACAGAGCTGTGTCTTAATTACAGTTCAGGCACCACACACACAAAAGGAGCAAGGCCCATGACCACAAAATCACCTCCTCAATTATCTCACTTCTCTCTGGGATTACATTCACTCCACTCTAGTATGGCGGTGCCTCATTTTAAGCTTGAGGATTCGCCATTTCATTTCCTTTTCCCAAGTTATTGGCTAAGCAATGAGACGGCTCCGTTTTATGAGTCTACCTTATTGGGGACAGTTTCAATTTAGTTTGTAGAGATCAATTAAACTTGGAGAAAAAAATGAAGTAAGACACCCCTGAATCAAATAAGGCAAAAAAAATACTGATGGAAGTAAACTAATACGTCCAGTTGTTTTATGTTTCACAATTATAAAAATAAGAGCTACTTTGTCTTCAAAATGTTTTCCATTTAATAGCTCTTGAATATATTAATAATAGACCGATCTGAGAAAAAAGTTTGACTTAATGCAATGCTACAGCTGAATGTCATCCTTTCTAGTCACAGCGTTGCTAAAATTTAACTGGGTGCAAATCAGAATTATCCAATACAATAATTGCAAACATGTTACAACTTAAAGCTATTTAAGATAAATCAAAATAAAATGATGACTCTTCATCCAACACACTAGAGTCAATGAAATCCTGGTTGGACTGTATGGATTAGAAAATCGTGTTTAATGCACCTTAATCACACTTCACTGCTAGCAGAGTATACTAAAACAAATTTTTAAATTAGAATTTCAATTTACTTGAAATTGAAGTAGATTTGTTAGTACAAGCAATATTAAATAATTTGCTAAAAATAATCACCAAAACGTTTTGATCAGAATTTAGCTGAAGATGTTTGTCTCAGTTAGCCATGAGAAAACTGTCTTAATACTTTAGTTCTTGTACACAAAAATAGTAGATTAAATTACATAATTAAAAATGTATGCAGTGTTGCCATAGTTTGATTTGTTAAATTCAGTTGTCTTCGTCAATGTATTTGTATTAAACACAATTAATATTGAAGAATTAAAACTTGTAATAATTATGTATGACTCCAAAATTAACTTGTTGATTAAACTCAAACAAGGAACAAAAATGACAGTGATTGTGTCAACATGATCTTTTAGGGATAATGATACAGTATATTAATACTGGACATGCTTACATTTCATTATGTTTGCTGAGTAAATTCCACCTTGTAAATATGTCCTATTGAGACCTGCCAGCTTTGTTTGAATTCATGCTGCATCAGTGAAACAAAATTAACTCTCACTGCATGAACAAACAGGTCGTCTCTGCTGCTTGCGCCAGGCCTGTTGAATGAATTAAAATCACTCTAAATGAAACAACAAAACTGTTTCAGGTGAATCTACTCTGTTGACAAAACATTACTTCAGTCAGCTCAGCTGCATTAACCAAAACCTAACAAATACATTTAACAAACCTAAACAGATTACTTTGATTAGGAAAAATATATTCAATTGAAAAAAAACAACAACAACATATGCTATTAAAACCTTAATCAGAATCTTGTTTTGTTTTGGTGACTTAGTTCTGCAAATAGACATTTTGTACATATTCAGGTTTAAGAATCACTTTATTTATGTGGTATCTGTGTGCACCGAACCATGACAACATACAATATGTTCTACATTAGGCAAACTTAAATAACTGCTGTAAAATGACTTATTAGCTATTACAGTGTGTGCTCACAGTTGGCATGGGGAATGGAGCTGGAAATGGTTTACTCAGCAATTTCATAAGCTCTGGGACTCCAGCGAACAAAAGTCAATGTCATTATCCACAAATGTACAAAACATAGAACAGTGGTGAATCTTCCATGAAGTGGAAGTTACCCCAAAACCGCAGCGACGACTCATCCAACAGGACATAAAAGATCCCAAAACATCATCCAGAGAACTGCACTTCCCTCAGTTAAGGTCAGAGTTCATGTTTCTGTCATAAAAAATAGACTGGGCAAAAATAACATTAAGGCTCGTATCAATTTTTCCAGAACACACCATGAGATCACCAAGACTTAGTAAATTGTTAAGACAGTAGGTGTGACTCCCATTTCATCTGCTATAAAAGTAACATTTCAGAAAAAGATCATCATACCAATTTTGAAACATGAAAAACACTTTTTCATTAGGAAAAACTATTTGACTTGTTGTGATAAAAGGAACCAAAACCTCTTGAAGGAGAAAGTCCGGCCATCAGTCCGTGACCTCAAGTTGAAACCAACTTGTTAAAAAGGCTTTTCATTCTGGAAAAACCTCAAATTGTGCAGAGATGATTGGGCCAAGTTATCGCACACACTTGATTTACGTTGTTGCTGCTACAAGCTATTAAGTTTAGGGAGCAATCATTTTAATCACACAGGTTTGGATTTTTTCTTCCTTCACCTACACGTCTTCAATTAAAAACTGCATTTTGTGCAGTGTTGTCTTTGACTAATATTTAAATTGGTTTGATGTTCTGAAACGCAAGTGAGAAACTTTAAAAACATTGGAAATCAGGAAGGGGGAAAACACTTTTTCACAACACTGTAACATATCCTTCACATTGCTTCCTTTTCCTTCACACTCCCTCTCACACACACAGATGAGTGTAACATTTGTGACTGGTTGTGTCTTCCAGTGATGCGAGATAATGATATTTGGGAATGTTGACAGTCAGGATTTGGAGGAAATCCCAGGAGGAACATGGCAGTCACAATAATTTGAAACTGCAGCCGGGGGTTTTATGATCTACACTAATATACACTGTGACTGTTTAGGTATGAGTAAGAGTTTTTAAATGACTGACACTGGTGTGAGATGTGCCTCCAGCAGAATAGAGCTGTTGCACTTTGAGGTGTTATAGTGACATCTCTCACCTTCTTTCCCAATCCGCCTCTCTCTCTCTCTGCCTGTGAAGTGTTCAGCCTCCGCAGCCTGCTGAGGTTAATTGTCATCAAATCAACTTCTTCAGCTCGCTCTCTGACCCTGTGTCAGCATGTGTCTGAGTCAGGCACTTCTGCTGACAGAGGGTGAGAAACTACTTTAGTTCATGAGTAATAAGGCCTTGCAGCGCACTAGAAATAGAAACTGTACAACAGCTCATTGAAAATAACTAGTAAGTCACCAAGTGTCTGTGTGAAGCTGAAAGAAATTATTCTGCTACGAGCAACAGATAAATAGGCTAGGGTAAAAGAAAAATAGAGATATAATCTTCTAAATGAAAATAACTGAACCCTGTAGCCCCAACAACATCTCTTACTATACATATGCTGACGATGGACAACTTTATATTAGTTTGCCACCATATAATATAGAAACAATAACAAAATTGTGTTTCCATAATGTAACTAAATCTGCCTACAATATTTTTAACATTGCTACAATATACAATTTCTTGCCACAAGACAGAAAAAATGTGGCATACTTTCATTTTCAGTAGGCTACACAATTGTACATCTGTAAAAAAAAAAAAGAAAAAAAAGAGGGTTTTCAGTTTTAGTCATGTCTTAGCTATTCAATTGCTTTAAGTTTGGATGTTAGCCTTTAAATTTTCTCTGTCATTTTCTTTACTGTTGTTTTTCTGAAAAATCACTTTGGATAGTCTTGTTTAAAAAAAAAAGTCTACATAAGTCTCCTAACGGTCAACAAACTGAGGAATATTTGAACATTTCTCCACATTAATTCATTATGATTTAATGCTTTCACAATGTGCTGGTTTTGGTTGGTTGCAATATCTTTTCATATTAAACCAGAGGCTGACTGAGCGTCTGTTGAATCAGCCTCCATCAAAGCTTTGCCTGTGGCGCAGCAGAGTGCTGATCTTGGCCTGGCATTTAGCAGACGGTAGCTCTAGAGGGCCTACTTTCTGTGCGTAGGATTTCCCATGTTGCTTGATTCATCAGATTTAAACAGTCAAACAGACTAGTGGGCAGCAACATCATAAATACCAACAATATCAGAGGCTGTAAAAAAAAAAAAAAAGAAAAAAAAATTCCCATACGTTTGTTGTTGTTTTTGCCACTCTTACATGTTTCAGGTTATCAAAAAAAAAAATTATTTGAGAACCTGCATGAATACAAACAGGTATAAATTTATTAGGGAAAAATACTATTTTGATTGATGACAGTGTATCATACCCCTTCATTAACTGTAGGAGGCAATTACTTTTTTTTTCAGGTTGGTTTTGGGAAGTAGTGCCACTTTTGTATGTGTATTTTTATTTTTTAATATGTCTGTTTATGTTCAAAGATAGAAATTCAATCATTTAAATTACAAAAAAAATGACATTTTGCATGTACTTGTTTTTGATTTTAAAACTTGATTATCTGCAACATTTAGGAGTAATGAAAAAAATGAAAAAAGAAGAACTTTGTTAGAGGGCATAGTTTTTCAAAGCACTGTGCAGGACTGCGAAATCTCTAGAATGAAAGCAAAGCGGTGTGTAATCTAACCAATGAATGAGACTGATGGGGGGGAAATGTGAATGTCTGTTCATCCCTTTTTTCATATCCAAGCTGTGAATGAGAGGAGGCAGACATAATGCAAGTCACATGACACACACTGACTAAGTGAATGGCGTCTTATTTGCATAGAGCTGGTGTCGTATAGCAGGGTGGGTGTGCTAGGAAATTGAGCCAGAGCAGGATGGGGGAGGGAGCTGACTGTTTACACTCTAGTTGGTGTAATATCATCAGATAATGGCAGAGCGTGTGAGTCTAATCCATAGATGCAACTTCAGAGTGGCCTACATTATTCACAGGTGCCGTTAAGCTGCAGCTGTCAAAGATCTGATAACTACAAGTCGAGGTTAAAATGTGAGAAAATATACCATGTTACACAGTTATAGTCTGTAAACCATTAAATCCCATTAAAAACAACTTGTTTATGTTTTTGTGAATAAAACCTGATATTCAATATTCAATTCTTGAATAAAAACAACATATTGGCAGAGCCCTATGGCAGTCTGATCAATAAAGGTTCTAACAATTGAGCACAATTTGAAACGCTTAAAAAAAAATTTAATTATATTTTTAAATAATGAGTTGATTCATCTATATTTTGATCTTCAATTAAGAACATTTTTATGTTGAAAATTAGGTTTTGCTAATTTAAACCAGACATTTTTCTGCTCTCCTTATTTGAGCCTGACTTGTAGGAAAGCAGGGGGAATTGCAAGAGAGCTCCAAAGATGCAGCGGTTGCCAGGACAACACTATGCTGGACTGCACAGAAAGACTTAGTGCAGGGATTGAGAAGTGATGGTGTGACAGACAGGGAGGAGCTCATAAGCAGAAAATGAAGCAAGCACAGCTCGTGTGGCCACATTCTCAGAATGCTTTTAAACCATTCAGGTTTACCCAGAGATACATTTCTGTGTTTTACAGCACACGAAAAACCACAAAACAGACTCACTCAGAGACGTTCCACACACACACACACACCCACCCACACACACACGGATATGTCTGTCGCTTAAAATAAATGGTGCTAATTGCTAATTAATCCACCTTTTCTGCGACTCACAAGAACTGGTGACTCTTATTCCAAGCACCTCAACATTCATGAATAACTTGCTGCATTTTGGCCCAAAAACAAAAAACGCAATAGTCGTTTTAGTCTGTTGAGAGAGAGAATTTTGTGTACAAATGCAGGCTGTACTCAGGCTTTATTTATTTCAGAAGCAGCTCTCTGGGAAAAACAGCTCATATTCAGCTGGATCTTATTTCTCATTCCACTTTCCTATAATCTGCTCATTTGTTCCTCAAACACACATTTAAAGATGAATGATTGTAGAATCAAGAAATCACTTTAACAGAACCTGTCTGACAATTTGAAGAATGGTAAAATGCTTCAAAAAGCAACACAACCTGGATAAATTTAAATCAGCCATTATGTATTCAAATTCAAAAATACTTCATTAATCCCAAAGGGAAATTAAATTTCTCTATTTCAGAGCAGTCCTGAACTTTCTACAATATGTCAACCTTACAGAATTACTGCAAGAGAGTATCAACAACTCATCCAGGAGGTCACACAGGAACCCAGAACAGCATCTGAAGAAATGCAAGCTGCACTTGGCTCAGTTTAGCTCAGTGTTGATGATTCGACAGTAGAAGAGAAACGGCACAAAATGGCATTCACTCAGAATCATGAGGTGAAAGCTGTGGAGTGAAAAGCCTGTCTCACATTTCCCAACAATGGCTAAAAGACTTTTCTGTGGACTAGCAAGACAAAAAATTTACTCTTTGGAAGGTATGAATTTTGTATTGTGTGTTTATTGGGATAAACAGTACAAAATTTAGTGCTAGTCTTGTCTTTGATGTATTTTTCAGAGGATCAATTGACCATTTGAGGATGACAGTTAAACTCTCTTTCTGTGCCCCATATTGGTCAAATAATTATTAGATAGATTCATTACTTGCCAACGTGAGTTAATTGCAGACAGAGCACCTGCATAGCGTAGCATGAGGTTAAATTCAAGTGGAGTAATTACTGTGACATTTGAGTAGCACTAAGTTCAATAATAGCAATAGAGGATATGTAAAGTATAAATAATCTTTGTGACACGTCCAAAACGCATGCGGCCGTCTGAGACTATGTCTACACAATATCACTGCCTGGAAACTGCAGGATCACAACAAAAATTTTACGGTTTCACTAATCAAAATACTTATTGTACAGTAACAGATGTGTAGGAAGGAGATATTTAAGTGCTACATTCCTTAAGAATTTTATCTTACGCTACTGAAAGTAGACTTGCAAGTGTGTGAGCAGGGAATAATTAATGCAGTGATGCAACAATATTTATGCTATTAGTATTGTGCGCTCACATTTTTATTGTACCAGGTACATAATGAGGGCTTCTGACCAAAGCTAAATGTGACAAAATGAAGGACACTGCAAGCTAAAAAAAGAGCTTATCTCATGTGTGCAGCAGTGCATCTACAAGAACTGTTTTTTACTGAGTATGTTTCCCATTTCGGAGCCACACCAACTCAGAATTACGTCCGGCAAACAACCTGAGCTGTTCCATCACTCCTCATTGTGTCTGGCTTCCTGTAGGGACGATAACCCTCTCTGCAGTAGTTGCTAAATATTCTAAAGCAAGTTAACCAAGTTCATCATGAAGTATAAGCATGGCAATAAGCAGAACGGCTCTTTAAGAGATGATGACATTATCTAAGTGACCCAGAAAATGAGTCTAAACAAATGAGCTCATTTCTCTAGCAAACAAATGTCGTGTCCTATACGGAGGATTAGCTAACGGACAGAGAGAGACGGCTAACAGGTGATTCTATTTTAAATCTGCTTCCTAGTTAGCGCCTCGTTAACACGTCTGCACGATGTTGCTGGAAGAAGAATAGCGTGTGAAATACAATCAGTTCCTTAGCCATGCTTGTCTACCCTGAGACTTTGGAGAAGCAATGACAGCCCAAGGCTAAAGATGAAGAATGAAAAAATCCTGAACCCGTCCTTGGAGGAAATAAACAGGAAATAAAGCAGGAGGAAAGTTTTTAAGCAGTATAAACCTTAAAACACCAATTCTGTTAATTTTTATAGAGAATCTTTTTTTGTACAGTTTGATCATGGCGGCAAGTGAAGTTTAAAAAAAGATTGTCCGTTACTGTAAACCAGAATCAGGCTCCTGCCCAGAATGAATGTACATAATTCAGTCTTGCTCATATATATATTTTATTTTTCACGTATTTGAGCAACGGCAATACAAGTGACAGTCTTGTTTTTTCTGTTGAAGTAAAAGCTTGTTTTGTGCCACTGAATATTCATCACCAGCTGAAATTGAGACATTTGTCCAACACATTTCAAATGCAAAGGAAAAGGTCTTTAAATCTCAGTGAGGATCAATGAGTCACAAGAAACTATAATCTATTTGTAGTGTGACATTTTCAGCATCATTTTCCATTTACAGCCGAGAGCTTCACAGCATGTCAGACTTATGGCTGAAACACTGTCTTTAGGAAATGAATGGGTGAATTTTGCTAGGATATTATGAAAAATTTAAATATGTGCTGAAAATAATCACCACTAAATGCATATATTTTTTAATAGAGGTTATTTGTTTTGGGCTTAATGTAATCTCTAAAGAAAGGGAAGGTTGTTTATGACTGGACGGCAACATATCCTGTAGGAATATGTTGTCGAATATTTATCTTTCAACATGGCGTCCCGACCCTTTTAAGATTTTCACAATCAATAACATTGAGTCTTTTTATCACCTCAGCTCTGTGTTTCTTTCCATCACTGTTTACCACACCAGAACACATATATAAGCGCTTCTAATGTTTTCCTCTAATTTATTAAATAGAAACGACAGAAATACCCCATTTACCTATCCATTAAGACCATTTGTTGTGACAGTAACAGATGGGCTTCTATGCATCCATTAGCGCAGCACTTCACAAATCAGGCTTTTACGGTTGATTGGCTGTAAAAAGAAGACCCTCTTTTATATGAAAACATAGTCTGCTGGGAATTGTACAAAAGATTTTTTATTAATGCAGCTATAATGTCTAAGAGGTAGATGCAGAAAAAAAATCTAGCTGTTCAAGTTTGGAGTAATGCCTAATGTGTCTGCAGAAAATCAATAATAATAATTTACGAATAGTTTGTTTGCCTAGAAAGTCCGGTTCGTTTTGGTGACGATGTGCAATTTAACTCTGATGTGGACCAAAGAAAAACCCAACTCTGCCTACAAACCTCGGTCTCGGTTTGGTTGAAGTGAACTCTGGCGCAGTTCAAGTGCGTATGTGGATGACAAGCGGACCAGAAGCTGCTCCAAAAGCAAGAAGCGAACAAAACAACAAAACAACTGCAGGGTTTTTAAAGGTTTTGTTTTGCAGGGCGAAAGTGAACTGCCAATCAAACCGAGTCTACTGGACCATCAGGTGTAAAAACACCATTGATTATTTTAGCACCAGACCCATTTAAAGCTAAGAACATCCCGTAATCTACATGACTGTATTTGCTAATCATTCACATTAGTTTGAGTGGGAAGAAAATCACATTTTGTAAATCCAAATGTTGCTTTTTTTTTTTGTCAAAATATTGCACAATAAGTTTTACCAATGCTCCATGTAACTGTGATCTCTGTCTGACTTAAGGATAATCAAAAACAAATCTCATTATTCCACCTAAAACATGATTACTTGGAACCATCAAAAAATAGAATGTAAATGTCTTAATTTTTTTGCTCGACACATTAAAACGCAAAGGACTGCACAGAGTTATTTAGAGTAATTAAACTTCTGACATGAGAGATAATTATAAACAAACAGTGACAGTATAACAACTGTTATTGTGAGTAATTGAGTTTTCATTAAATTAAGTTTCTAACCTTCATTACGCCAACAACCTAATTGTCTCTTTGGGTTTCAGATGTTTAAAAGTACCTTGCAAAAATATTCACACCCCTTCAACTTCAACACTGTCTCAAGATTCAGCCACATCACCTTTATTTGGGTAAAAAGTCAAATATGAAAGCTGTTTCAATGTACTCAAGGGTTGAAACAAATCTAAGAAGAGCACACTCATAAAGTGAGGGCAGAAAATGTAAAACTTGTGGGTCTTTAACATCCGCTTCTTGTCCTGGAGGTCAAACGGACCGGAGGGTGCATCGGCGAAGGTGCGAATCATTCAGCATTCGGAATGAGTCCAAGATCGTGCTGACAAGCACAATCTCCTTGAGGGGCGTTAAAGGACAGCGGGAACGGCCTCTGCTCAACTTGAGTCAGGGGATTAAGAAGAAGAAGAAAAAAATTGCTTCACAGACAATCCAGCGGTTCATGGTGAGGAGAGGAGTCAGCAAGCTGCACACAAACTCAAGCTGTAAAACACGAACCGATTGACTGGGGTGGTGGTGGTAGAATCTGAAACTACTTCCAGAAATGCTTTTGAGGGTTTGAGGGTATTGTTTCTAACACCAGGTAGTCCACAGTAGTTTCTGACTTCTATGAACAATAACAACTATGTTTTCTTATTGTTTTTAATGAAAAAAAAAATCTATTGTAGGGGCCAGGAACGAGTAAGTGACCCTCCACGGTGAAGCTGTGGATCAGGTACGACCACAGAACCGAGGTAATTAGGGGCAGAGGAGCAAGAATGAGAAAGAAATGTTTTCCCCTGTGGCAAGGTCTGACAGTCGGGTTCCATCTAACTCTTTATTCAAGGTCCCTGTAGAGCAGCCACTCTGTCCAATGCAACTGTGCTCCAGCTTTATGCAGCATGAGGGTCTCTGTGTCCTCATTAATGCTGTTTGTTCAGCAGATTGACTCAGACTGAACCTTTTGGAAGAGACAAACTTGCCACAGTTAGGACAAATGCAGCTGAATCTGCTCTACGTGTTGCTTATTTTCAACTAAATTTATAAACTGACAAAAAAAGAGAAAAAAATCACCAAAAAAAAGAAAACCAGACTTTTTGCATTGGTGTAATACGCAAAATTAAAGCAAATAATACTCACAAATAATTCTGCAGTAATGTAAGTAAACAGTATTTAAATTATTCCCCAATATACATGCGTGCCTATGTACACAGTAAAGGTTACTACTAAAGAAACTGTAGCTCTATCCAGGCATGTTGATGGAAAGTTCAGTGGAAAGAAGAAAAGTTGTGATACAGAACAGGTGCCAACTGCATAACTGGATTTTGCTAATTGAAAACAAATACAAAATTGTTTTGAATTGATATTTTGAGGGTAACAGTTAGCACAGTTATCTTTATTAAATGCAAACTTTGGGAGCATTTGCTGCGGAGAAAGTACACTCTGACTTTCACTCTAAAGTTTCAACACAGCCAGCTTCGAAACAACCAGTGACAGATTTTTTTAACACACAAAAAGAGTCATGCTTCCAACTATCTTCACTCTGTTTGACTTCCTTTTAAAACATATCATAAGAACTAGCTAATGTTGAGGCTTCTTCCCTCAGTAACAACTTTCACATCGAAGAGTGATTGTGTAACATACCTCAACATCTCATATGTGAATGTCTTCCTTTCATCAAGAACATAAACATGTCTCCATGCTAAACCTAAAAGACTAAAAACTAAGAGCCAAAAGCTTTTCCCATGATTATATACGATGTATTATTGTCACAAATTACATTATTGTTTGCTTAATTACTACAAAACAATATTGTAGAATTTCCTTTTTGTTGATATTGCAGAATATTTAGAAATGCTGAGGTGAGGTTACATTTCTAGCAGATAAGTCAAACGTTTATCAAAGATACAAATGAGACTTTATTGATCTGTTCAGACTAAAAGAACAAACCATAAGGCCACATCTCACACCCCATTTTCTCCAGCATTACTGTATCTGTCTCTCTCAACCTTTGACCCCCGGCTACGTCTCCAAGGACACAATCATTTGGAGCAGCTTTTTCAAACCTATCCTCTTTCTTATTCCCTGCGTTCTGTTAAACCAGCCTGAAAATGGCACTGACTTACAGATGAAAAAAAATGCATTTAGTTCACTTTTGACAAAAATGAGGTTTTAATTGTTGGTTGACGTGGAAAAGCTGAAATATTGGGTTAGGTTCACCCTGGCTGAAATGTTCATACATGTGCTCCCCTTCCACTTCATAAATCGTAGTGTGTATACACTACATTGTTTATTTTTGTTAATTCACATGAAATCCGATTAAAACACATCAACGTTTGAGGCCGTAACTTTAAAAAATTCAATGAGTATACACAGCTCAGTAAGGAACTGTATGAAGAATGAAGCAGTGGCAAAAAAATACTGATATGAAATCTGCAGTAGTTCACAGTAATCAATGCAAGGCTGGACTGAGACTTCGTAAACATATCCATCCATATCCGTGGCAACAAGGAGGAAAATTCTTGAGACTGATGATGTTGGAGAAACAAATTTTTCCATTGCTGACAGAAAAATCTTTCCCTTCACAAACATTTTCTAACTGCTGTTTAATATTCAATAAACAACAGATTTAAGACAATAAAGATGTCTAAAATAAAAGCAGCAAAACACTGCTGACAAAACTGAAACGATTCAGCATCACTCGAGTGTTTTATAGATTTTTAATCAGGATTGCTATAACTCCACCACCGCTCTATTAATATAATCAATAAAAAAAAAAAACACAATAAAAACTAATTGACTATTTTATTGCAGTTTTCTGACAAAGTGATTATTTCAGGGAGTCACAAATCATATATGACCTGCAAAAAAAATTTATAATAATAGAGTTGAAAGCAGAAGTTTACATACACTATATATTTTTTCCACAATCTGTTTTAGGTCAACTATTGCCCCAAGACATACAGCTTAAGGGCAACGGTACCAAATACTAGTGAAATGTATTTAAACTTTAACTTAGAAGAAAATGTTACAATTTTTTTTACATTTTATTTAAGAAATAAAAGAATCTCTAATTTTTCTGGCATTTGGCAAATAGAAACAAAATGTGCTTATCCTAGTTAACCTAAAGTGGAAAAATGTTACTGATTTCACGTCAGACAGTGTGAAAAAATTGCATGTTTTTAAATTTTTTTTACATAGTGTATGTAAACTTCTGGTTTGGCTGTGTATGTTTGGGGGGTTTCTCTGCCCTGCACCAGACTGATGCCACCAAAACGTTACACGAGGAGGGCTAATCACCCGAACACAGACGCTGTCGCTACAGGTCACACACCATCCCTGAATCAGCTAAACTTTCGCTCCAGTCACACACTAAGACAATACCAGCTGTCGTGCAAGTCATGATCTGCACTTGGTATTCATGAGCACCATATGCACATCGGATTATCTAAAGTACAACTAAAACAGAGTCGCAGGCTGCGGTTTTAACCTCTGACAACTTCCAGCAGGAAACCATGAGCAGCACAATGAGTTATTCGATACCTCTGTGCTTGAAATGCTTTGTAGAAATGTGGGGATGATTAGATCATGTTCGCATTGTCTGCATCCTTCCTAAAGTGGCCCATCCTGATGGAGCTAATGAGCAGCTTCCGGGTTCTAAGTGGGCAAAAACCACCGCCGCATCCCGACCGGCGAACTCACCGTCCTTGCGGTGGTAGGTGATCTCCACCTTGCGCTCCTCGGAGCCCAGGAGAGCCTGGGCCACCTGGGCCACGGCATGCCGGTTGGTGAACTGGCCGTGCAGGAAGTCGCACGTGCACGGCCTCTGCATGACATCCGGCCGGGAGAAGCCCGTCATCTCGCAGAAGCCGTCGTTGCAGTAGATGATGGCGCAGTTCTGCGCGCGGGCATTGGCGATGATGAATTTCTTATCTGGAACGTTGTGGAGGAAAAGAGTGTGTGTGTTAAGGTTATTGCTGTGGGAATGGACAAAGACAGCGGCGCCAGTTATTAAAACAGCAAACATGAGTGAGAATGTGTGACGTGCTTTTGTGAAAATAGGAGATTAATTTGCTTTATGTTGTGGTTGGTAACTCCTAAAAATGTTCTGGCCTCCTCACTGTTCAGACATTCTAGTCAAAATACAAAATGATCAAATGGGAAAACTAATTTCAGTCATTTATGAATTTTATTTTTCTAATTTATTTGTCCAAGATGTCTGAGCAGCTTCTGCCTGTTTTTGAGGTTAGTCTATATTTTGTGGCTTGTTTGCAGATTTTATTTGCACCTCCTTAATATTTTCATGCCGATGTTTAAATTTGTTTCTCACAATGTATATATTAAGTCCTGTCATGCTATCTAAAGACCTGAAAATGGCAAAACAAAACTGGTATTCTGCTTCATTTTAAAATCCATCAACAAACCACAATCAAGGGTGAGAAAGTTAGATTGAACTAATTTGCTCTAAAATTTCAAGACATGATCTATTAATGTAGAACTTTAATAGAAATTGGTTTCAGGTATGTAGAGTTAAATACCTTTTAACTACGTATTTACTTATCTATTTTAGTGTAAAAACAGTCAATGCATTTATTATGCTATTACATAACTCTGTTGTTCTAGTGTGTAAAAATAATTTAACCCAAATGAACTTGAGTTTAACCTTATCTGTCGAAACGTGTCCATAGCTACATTAAGAGCAATAATGAAACTAAAACAACTAGAACTGTGACAAATAGATCAATGTTTAGGAAAGCTAAATTAATCTAACATCATTGTTTGGGGGATTACAAAATGCCTTTTTTGCAGAGTCGAGTCAATGAGACTTTAGGTGGAATTTATGTTGAGTTTATTAAAAACATATTTTGTCATTTAAGCACAAGCTCATTGTGGGAGATCCTGAGGTGCTGCTAGTCCTGAATAGACGTTTAACCCTCCTCTGGGTTCTGGGTTGGCCCAAGGGAATTCTTCTTTTTGTGAAACAGTAAGAGTCCCCCTGAAGCTAGGTTTTAGGCAGACCTGAGGTCCCAAACTGATGGCTAGGTAAGGCCCTTCAGGAAGTTTTGCTTGAGAGCAAAAATCATACAGCAAGTCATCTATGTCCTGAAGCAGCCCCAGATCATCATACTGCTAGAACCCAGTTTGGGGTTTCATTCTTTCATGCTTTTAATTTTATACTCAGCATAGCTGGACACCTTTGAGATAGTTCCAATTTCAGCAAACATGAGATAGGCCTTGGTATTAGTTTTGGTGTGCATTGCAGTAGATAGCACCGAGTCACCTTATTGAGGCTGGCGTGGTTTAGATGTTTGTGACCTCCTGGTTAAGCCATTGATGAACTCATCAAGTCATGTCAGCAGTCAGTTACACCTGATACTGTTCACTAATGTTTCATATTTTCTCTGTAGATTAAAACCTTAGAAATAGCTTTGGAACCCTTTTCAGACTGATTTATTATTTCTTCAGATTGCCTACTTCATGCTTCCAGTAAAGTGATTGCTTAATTGTACAGGTCTAACATGGTCACTCCCGGGTGTGGCTAGTGATGCTTTCTCTAAAAAACCGTAAACACATTTGATTCTTGATAATTTTTTTTCCCATTGGGTCAGGTTGATTTGGATAGCTTTTTACCATTCCTTTATAAACTGGTTTGTCTTTTGTCCCAGCTGTCTTTATTAACATTTTTAGATAGCCAAAACAATAAAGTGCAGCAAAACAAGAAAGAAAAAAAAGAAACCTCTATTTCTGCATTGAACTACACAAAGAATACAATCTGTGCAATTGTTAAAAAGATTATTACAGAATAAAAAAACATTTGCTTAACGTGGGATTTCCCTCCCAGCCCTCTGAATTAATGTGCTCCAATTAAAAGGTTAGATTTTTTTCAATATGTTTCAGAGATAATAAGACGGAGGCTTTATAAACATCTTTATATTTTAGCAAAAACATACAAAATAAAGGGGGAATTGGTATAAAACATTTTAATTAGGCTTTTGAACGATTTCCTGTTAGGAATTGCTCTCACAAACAAAAGGTAGCATCATAGCTCTCCACATTGGACAGGTACTCACTTTGTCCTTCGAATTTCCGAATAATCACTCCTAGAAATGTGTTTTGTGGCGCGACATGACCTCTCCGAACAGGCATGGTTCCCTTTCCCCCTGCCCCAAAAATAAATGTTAATGAAGAAAAATCTTTGGCTGAGCTTTAAGCGCGTGCCTTTCAAGTTCGCGGGTGTAAACCGAAGCCAGCAGGGCTCCCCCGGTTTTCTTTGTCAGCACTCTGTCATCCTCGCAAGGGGGAAAAATAAACAGATATCCAGCCCCCGACCGAATCCCCCTTCTTTTATTTCAGCTCCTCGGCTGAGCGCATAGCAGAGGGTTCCCTCCCTGCGCTCCGCTCCGACGAGAAGCCCGAAAGGAAGGAAGAGCCGGCGGGTCGCGGCGGAACCAACATCTCACCGCTTCTCCTTCGCGAGAGCTGCGAGCGTTTGTGGCGGCGCGTGAGGAAAGCTTGTACGTGTGTGCGCGTGGCGCGTGGAGGGTGGAGAGGGGGTGCTGTCGTGATGGGAAGACTGATGGTCTATTAGTCCAATGGCTTGACGCATGGCACCGACACTGCGAGGGAGAAAAGGGATGCGCGAACAAAGAGGCAGAGGCAAACTAACTATGGCAGCAGCGCTGTGACGTTTCAGTCAATTTAATATGTATAATTTATATGAATATTTACAAATACTGGACTGTGACGAGAGGTAAAAATAAACTGCTTGCTATTTATATTGGTTTACACCTGAGAGGTTTAAATAACGCCACAACTTTTGACTCGCGCACCTGTCACGAGCACAGCACGTGTCAAACTGGGGAGTGGCGTTACTCAGGTGTGTCATTAAAATTAGACAGACGCTCTTGTGTAAAAAAAAAAAAAAAAGGCGACTCATGATTTCTGTAGTATCCTGACTGTTATGGAGGTTTCCACTAAACACGGAGGCGCTGGCCATGGTGCTGCCTGGGCGACTCACTTCCCTCCTCTGGTATCCATGTTTAAACAGCCTTGTCTGTTTCTTTTTCTCTATATATTTATGAGAAAGTGCTTCAGCAACAATTCAAATAAATATATTCAATACACTTTCCCCATTGGTCTCACTTGTTGTGGAATCATTTATAGAGGTTTGCGAAAGTATT
Organism: Brachyrhaphis terrabensis; assembly: GCA_903067065.1. Lineage (NCBI taxonomy): Eukaryota > Metazoa > Chordata > Actinopteri > Cyprinodontiformes > Poeciliidae > Brachyrhaphis > Brachyrhaphis terrabensis. The sequence goes on along the minus strand of CAEGAG010090829.1, from coordinate 74,030 downwards.
CACAAACCTTAAACTTTTCTATATATTTTTTTGGTCAGAGCCATAAATGTAAATCTATTTTATTGTGATTTTTCATTATACACCAACACAAGTAGTGCATATTTGTGAACTGGAAGGAAAAAGGTCCACTACAAATTCAAAACCCAGAGGTCAGAATATCTTAAGCACAGATTTTAGCTGGAAATTCTCATTTGGGATTAGGTCTGGTTTTTGACTGGATCCTTTTAACTCATAAATTTGCCATGATCCGCACCACTACATTGCAATAAGACTGGTATATTCATACCAGTCTTATTGCTTTTGCATTCTCCAATAGGATCGGCTTATATCCATCTTCCCATCAAGCATCTGAGTCACTAAATGCAAAGTGCCCAGGTCCCATAGCTGACAAACAAGCCCATATGACCATCACTCCACCACCATGCTTTACAGTCAACCAAACAGCTCCAGGTGTTACCATGGTATTTTTGGAGAGAAAATGATTTCACCTGGCAACCCTTCCAAACAAACCAAACTTTAGGACTTACCTTGTTAAGTGAGGCCTGTAGAGTTTGACTTGAAGTGTTTTTGTATTTATGATTTTTTACCCAAATTGATGACATTCATTTTAATAATGTCATTGCTAAAATCTTTGGCATTTTTTTATACACACCCTTACATCTCCAGATTAGCCCTCTTAAAAAGTGGAACCGTACCGTAAAACACAAACTAAATCAAACTTTAATCTTCTCCATACACTAGCAGGCTGAGGGAGGCTTTGAATCCTCGCTTTGCATGGATACAGAGAAAGTGGAGTAGCAGAGGCTCAGACCGGAAAGGTTTTAATACACTCTCTCACATCCTTTGAGTTAATTTTCTTCACTCGCTCCACTTTACTCGAGCATTCAATTTATTTCCTTCCCAGTCACACGTGCACTCTCAGACGCGCGCGGGCAAAAGAACTCAGCTGGGGTCTTGTGAAACATCTGTCCTGCGCTTCCATTTGCTCCCCTCCATCTGGTCCTCGGGGGGGAAACGGCTCACAACACACAGACATGGTAGAAGGTCAGTGGCATTTGCTGGTTTTGCGAGCTCTTTGTTTCATCCACGTCTACCGTGTATTCTGAGTTACAGACTTGACTTCTTGTCATGTTTACCACCTTCTAGAAGAGCAAGTCTGCTGCCATATGGAACGACGCCAACAGCTGCTTTGAAGTATTTAATTTGCATTGTTGCAATTTATGTTGTAGTGCTGACTCGTATAGTTTTTTAAAAAAAAGTTAAATCTTAATTGTAAATGATTTATTTCCCTCCACACTGCAAAGTAAGCAGCCCTCACCCACTCAGCAGTAGAACAGTAAAGGGTAGCCCTGCCCTTGAGTCATATTCACATTAGAGGAAGTGACAGCGGAAATTAATTGTACTTTAGCTCCTGACCTGCTCACTGAATGGACACATACTTTTTAAACTTAATTCAAAATCAAATACAGAAATATACTAATTACTGTCTGATATATTGTTAAAAACAATTACACATGGGGTTTTAATGTACCCAACATAAGGTAGTGCATAGTTGTGAAGTGGAAGGACAATGATGAATGATTTCTAACATTTTTATTTATTAAAATAAAGGTTTTAAAGATGGACTGAACATCCTTCTTCTCCCTAACGTGTCTGCTGTGAATTTTCTCAAACAAACCTGAGATCCTCGTGGAACAGCTGGATTTAGACAGAGATTAAATGACACACAAGCTGGTTTTTATTTAGGGTTATCCGAGTAAATGCACTGCAAAAAACTACTTCCTCACTCAACTTGACTCATTAGGGTGATAGGGTGAGAAGCTCGGTCATCGGGAGGGACTCAGAGTAGAGCCGCTGCTCCTTCACATCGAGAGGAGCCAGTTGAGGTGGCTCGGGCATCTGGTCAGGATGCCTCCTGGACGCCTCCCTGGTGAGGTGTTCCGGGTACGTCACACCAGAGGAGGCCCCTGGTAAGACCCAGGACACGCCGGAGGGACGATGTTTCTCAGCTGGCCTGGGAACGCCTTGGGATTCCCCCACAAGAACTGGAACAAGTGGCTGGGGAGAGGGAAGTCTGGGCCTCCCTTCTTACCCCGCGACCCGACCCCGGATACAGCGGAAGAAAATGGATGGATGGATGGACTTGACTCGCTGCTTTGACTCAGTTAAAGTTGCATCAACTTTAACTGTCAAGTTCAAAACACTTAATAAAAGCTAATTGCTACAACTTCAATTAAATAGGTGTAACTGTTTTTAGCCTTTATATTAAACTAAAATTATCAGTTAAGAGAATTAAAAAAAAATTTTTTCCTGACTTATTTATGTTTTTCCATTACCACATTAAGCTGACTTAACAAAAATGTTTTATTTTTATTATCCAACTCATTTCTAAGTCAACTTTGTAATGTTCATATGATTTTTAACCTTTAAAATGTTCATTCTTTTATTATTATTATCATTATTATTATTATGGCAGTGAATCTAAATAAACACAATTTTATGAACATTTTATTCAAGTCAGGAAAATGTTCAAAATTCAAACGTTACAATTTTTACAAATTTTAACCAAAAAACAAAACTGGGGGTCTATTTTTTTGCAGGTGAAGAATCCCTAAAACCACATATCAGTTAACTCCCACTTCACAGTTATTCACTACATTGTTTGGGTTTGTCACATACAGTAAGACCACATTACATCCATGCTATATAGTTAATCCTACAGGTTTTTATAGTTAAACACACGAGCGGCAGCCTGTTCTCTTTTAGAAGATGAAAAAATAACCCAGTTTAAAAGCCATCTAATGGCGTCTACCTACCCAGCCCTCCATTCTGGTCTGTATTACTTCATCACTTGCAATACAAAGGCTTTGGGAACCTGGGGGAAGCATTCACTTTATTGCTAAGGGGCCCAGTCCTACAACCTTTATGAAGGTACACAGCCTGCATTCAAGCATGGCACACGGCTCGGCAAAACAAATCAATTATCTGACTCTGTAGAAGTTTTACTTGCAAAACTTTATTCCTTGGGTATCATCAAGACAAGCAGGTGATGCCCTTGAGTCTCCATGAGAGCTAATCAGATCAGGCATGTTCCACAAATAAGGAAACACTGGATTTTCAGAGGAGGACCCTTTGTTATTGCTTATTTATTTATTTAATTATTTTTGAATGAGTGTTCATTCGATTAGCAAATCAAAATGAAAACACTGATGGATAAACCTCTTCATATATTCAATATCAGATCTTTCCCATGCTTGGTTTACGTCTTTCTACACTTAACCAAATCTGGAAACACACACTGGGTGTCTCTTTGCAGAACCATTATGAGTTTTATGAGAACTGATGGCTAAAAATAGGCACAAGCGTATTTACTTTCTATTTGTCTCAGGGATCTGTTTGTGCTCTTTATCAAAATGTACCTTGCTGGCCAGGTTTATGAGACATGGTGAAAAAAGGAAATGAAATGTGATGCATATGAGACTATTAAAAAAAGCTATAAATAATTGATTAAAAATTAAATGATGCCTTAGAGAGTGGGAGATATGAGATAACATGAGAGGGTTTTCCAAAAATTTGTCTCTATATACATTAATGCAACTTGAGTTACTAGATTAAATATATAGCTTTGCATTAAACAGTTGGCAGCTATTTCTACAAAGAGGAAAGATGAAGGAAGATGGTTTAGTCAGGTAAGAGCAAAACTGAACTTTTAGTCTAGCAGAAAACTATGTATAATCCCCAAAACAAATTATTTTGACTGGGAAAAATGCTATGGGGAAGATTTGACAGGAAGAGGGAATTATTTATCCATTTATTTGTTGAGAGGCAGTGCACATTAGTCAACAACAAGCAATGCAAATGTGCCAGAGCTAGCTACTTCAGCAGTTGTTAAAACCAGCCTAAAAATGTAAATTAAAACCACACATTTAAAAATATGCAAGGAAATTACAAGAAGCCTTACATTTCTTGTAATTTAGAAAAGCAGAGCCATTTTCCAACATCCTTGACTTGATTTAAGCCAGTTTTTTAGTTGGATCTAAAAGTTTTCAATTCCCATAATGGTGGAGATGCAAGTCCATGGCGTATTCTATATGTAGCACGAGCAAACTTGAAGTATTCAATGGAGGGCAACACCGGAAGGAATCTGTTTAGTGTAACAAATTTAAGACTGGAGCAAAGATTCACAGGACAATGACCCTAAACATACAGCCAGACCTACAATTGAATAATTTAGAGCAGCCCTGTTAAAGTAAATCTAATTAATGCAACCAAACGGCAGTTTTGGTTACACAAAATTTTATTTAGGGAAGTCAGAGTAAACAAGCTTATAGGTTTGAAAACTTTTGCAAGGCAGAGTCGTTGTAAATCTACTGCTTCCTTTGTTATATACTCTCCAGCTTTCCCCTCTCTCAAAGGTCAGTACTGTCACGGCAGTTTGCTATTGGTCAGTGTTGAAAATTAGTGTCAAAGTTCACAAGCATCAAACTTGGGAGTCACTCTCCCTCTGGCATTGCAGTCTGGTAAAATTAACTCACTGGAGCTTCTTGAGTGTAGCACAATGACGCGTTTCCCAAGCAAAGACTTGGATTAAAAGGGGTTAGTTGTCATTTTTGGTGCCGTTTGTAAAATGTGCTCATATTAAAAGAGTACAGCTGAAAATAAAAAGAATAAAAACGCTGGTTGGTACTCTTGCCTTGGGTCCTGCTCATTAGTTAAACTACAACAAACCCTAAAGATTGTAACGGGTGGCTTTCCTGCGTTGCCAAGGTCCAGATTTGGCTCTGCAAAAGTGCTTAGAGACTCCTTCGACAGCAGATATCCATCCTCCAGGAATATAAGACACAAAATGTCTTCTCCTGGGATTTTTAGCAATATCAAAAATTCAACACTAAACCAATAACTTCCCCCAGAGGATGGTGGCACCAGTTCCTTTGAAATTGGCTTTGACAGGCAGGGTTTACAGATGATGCACACTAGGCGGCGTCCACATTACGTGACGACAGATTTATAGATCTAGGCCGACAAGGGCTTTACTTCTTCATTTTGTTAGTGTAAAAAAGTTGACATGGCTAATTACATAGGCTAACAACAGACTAGCATTTATTTCCCGTGGTGGTTGTAAAGGATCTCTGTTACTATGATTCCTTTTTGTCCCCCTTTTCCTCAGCCTATGAGAGAGGCTTAGCTTGTGCAGCAGTCATTAAATTAACTCTGCCCATTCTAATCCACTCAACGTCAACTCATTCAAGACTACACAGAGAAAAGAATATGCTCAGAGAATGTTTAAGTGAATCGGGTTAAACCTTATTCTATGAAATAATTCCCCAGTAGGAATCCTGCCACAGTGATAATATTCCAGGGGTCTCCACACAGACGGTTGAACCGACCACATAACTATATAGATGACTGAGGTGTTACCTTAAAACAATCCATAATTGTTTTAAGGCATAATTTGCCTAGCTAAGAGATCGTCAAATTCAAGACCTAAATCCACATTGTTTGTAAACCCATTTGAAAACCATCAATAATTGCCCTACTTTTTCTTGGTCTATCATGTGAAAGTTAAATAAAATACGTTGAAGTTTATGATTCTAATGATATGAAGACTTTTGCATGGGACTCTGTCTTGGTAGAGTCATTGATTGCTGTAATGATGATGCTAAATATAGCTGTTAATTAAAGCGGAATAGAAACAGTTGTGTGTGTGTGTGTGTGGGAAAACACAGCTTTCTCTAAGGTATTCCATTCATTTCAGCAGCCTTCAGGGCCCTTGCTACTGCTGAGGTGGAACTATTGGACAGGAGAATATCTCCCCCATAAGCCTGGCTATCAGCTCAGTTGGCCCATTCGTTTTTAGCTCAATCTGTTCAATACGTGGAGCAATTTAGATTGGGCATCCAGGCCTTGGCCCATAATCCCCAGATCACTCCAGGGCAAATGGCTACCCACACTGGAGGAATGGCCCTATCTGCTTCTTCATTCTCAGAGTTCATTTCTGCTCCTTGTTGTTTGTGTTTGGCCTTGATCCCGCAAAGATCCGAGCTGAATTCATTCAGACAGGGTAAAGCGCCGCAGCAGTTGACAGAAAGGGAGGAACAACTGATGAAGCCTGACAATACACTGATCCAGCGTATCCAGACTTTTTCCACAGCCGGCCCCTTCCGAAGATAACAGCCTTGTGTATCCTCATCTACTGTCTTGCTATCTTTTTGGAGCTCTGGAGTTGAGCTTGGTGATTCATGGAAAATGTGAATCAAGGACGCAGAGTTGGTGTGACAATGATAACCCACGTGCCACTCCAAGATACCGCCGGCAGCTCTTCGTTTGACTGCAGCTTTGCCTTCTGTCAGTGTCGCCGTCACAGCTAAACGCCTCTGACTGCCCAACTCATCGCCAAAGAGAGGTGTCATCCCAGAGATGTATGACCCCGTACATGTCCCTGTCTCTTTGTTGGTCCACTTGAGGTGCCAAAGTGAAATGCCTCTGACTCATGGTTGTGTGTGTACATCCTTTTTGTTTGGGGCTGTCCTTGAAATAACTGACTTGAGCATCAGCCCACTGGATGGAAGTTCTGAAAAAGTATCACCTTGCGGAGTTGTTGCTACAGCCAGATTGTCTTGCTGTAGAGCCTCAAGGCAGACATTTTGGCTTGCTTTTTAGAAGTTACAGCTTGATGATCCACATTCAGTATTATTAGCAGACCTATAAGGACTAAGAAATCACTTAAACCTATTTACAAAAACAAGTAGACTAAAAAAGCAGCACTTAATGCCCCCTTTTATAGAAATGTTTGTTACAGAGCCATTTCTAAGACTCTGGGACTCGAGTGAACCACAGTAAGAGCCATTATCCACAAATGGAGTAAAAATGAAATTTTGGTCAACCTTCCTAGGAGTGTTTGGACTACCAAGGTTAGTCCAAAAATCCAGGAGATCACAAAAGAACCAGAATAACATAACACTATGCAAGCCTCACTTTCCCCAATAAAATCAGAGTTCATAATACATAACTAAGAGAAAGACTGGATGAATATAGAAACCATTGGAGAGTTACAAGGCCAAAAAGAATGAAACACGTTATTCTTTCAGAAAATTAACATTCTGACAGTCCAACATGATGGTTGTGTGATGGTCCAGCACCTGGATAACATGCTATAACTAATGAAACCATGAATGCTGCTCTCTAACAAAAACTCCAGAAGGAATATTCTGCCATCAATTAGTGGACTTAAACTCAAGAGCAATTGGATTAGCCAACAAAGAAAAAGTCTGTCTCAAAATGGTTCCAAATTATTACATGACCATTGCTGGGTTTAAATCCATTTGAGAGGTTTTGCCATGACAGATACTACATGTTTGAGAATCCTCTAAAGTGTTGGATTAGACTCACTGCCAGTTATCTTAATTAGTGGATGCCAGGTGTTAGTACTCACGGTGGTACTAGTTAAAAAAGCTGAAGAAATCTGTACCTGGACAAATACTTTAATCACTGTATGTGTGCAAAAATAGGCTGATTCACCCTGGTAAGGTGTATTTATGTATAGGAAATAAAACACTGAAAGAAAATGTGTTATCAGTATATAATTTCTTCACAATGTATAATTACTACCTTCAGCTAAAATGTCTCAGGATGATCATTATCAGTGACTGCTGATGATTACAGTTGTAATGCTCTGTAATGTTGACTGGTTTGGAGGTCATGTTTGTCTGCATTGAATTCTTCAAAGAATACCTAACGCTGCTCCTATTTGGTTAGATTGTCATACCATGTCGCCATGGTAACTCACAGTGGTAAGAAGTGAACTTTGCGACATTGTACGCCCAACGTTGAGCATGATGTTTTCTGTCTCGGATTGTACTTTGCAGTGGAAATCGCAGGCCTTACATCAGCATCTTGTGCCATTTCCTACGACCGAGCCAATGAGCACAGCACTCAGTCCTGTTTCTGCTTTTAGCACTGGTGTGGCCTATAATGACTCCTGCTGAGGAACCCCAGGGACAGACATTGTCAATTGTGAAATGTCAGCTGTGGAGTGCAGGCCTGTTGCTGCTATTTGCTCTCACACACACACGTCTCGAGTTGGACACAGTCTCACTTGCTTAGAATGTGTAAGGTGCTGAAATGATTCCCCCTTTAGAAATTTGCCTCTTTTTTTAGCATTTAAAAGTAATAAATGTATCACATCAATGAATAAATGTAAAAACAACCTGAGTAGTAGTAGAAAGGGGCTGTTTGTTGCAAACCTGTTGCTGGTTTTAGCTCACATAGTGTGTTAGCTTTTTAATTTATTCCTTAGTAAATATTTTTATAACAGTTTATGCATTTACCTGCCTGTCCCTTGTTCTCGTAATGTAATTAATTAAAAGCAATTTTTAAGATTGTAAACACTTTTTCAAAGTAGGGATGCAAATGAAGAAGAAATGATTTCCATAGCAAAAGGGCAGCTGGATGTTTTTTGCCACATGATCAAAAAATAAATAAATCACATGAGTCACCATGTGGCAACAAATGTGAGTTGGTGTAATTATCTGAGTATTAATAGAACTAAACTCATGAAAATATCACTGATTTGGAAGCAGGGCTATACTTTCATCCCAGATAGTCGTATGAAAAATGTTTCTAACTCAAGCAAAGCTTAGATGAGACATGAAACACAGATAGGGGACGTACAGAAGTGTCCAAATCCTGCCTGATTCTCATAGAGATCAAAACAAAGATCACGTTGCCGCTCAGTACAATGCACACAATGTGAAGACACAATCAGTGGAAGTATGAGGAATACTGATCGATGTTGACAGAGCAAAGAGAGACCGAGCTATTTTTAGATCTAGTTTTGTGTTTATTTTTATTTTTGGGAAGAGAGAGCTTGGTATCTACACCGGTTTGTAAAAGGAGTGATGTAACATGACAGAAAAAAGAAGATTTTTTTTCTATTTTATTGACAGAAATCAGAAAATGGCAACACTCACAGAGATTCATTAATGAGCAATTTGAAATGCATGACATCTTTGTTCTATTTGTGAAAATACAAAACAGAGTAGTTTTTGGCATTAAGACCGCCTTTGAAATAAATAACCATAATGTGGATTAGTTAAACCTGTATTTAAATGCTCATAGATTTTCTTTTAAATATTTGGAATTTGCTAAACTTTTACTCTGTGAAAAACTTGGTTTTCCTAAAAATATTGTAAAAGAATTGTCTCACTTTCCTGAAGCCAATGTGAGCTGGTTGATTTGTTACTCCCCAGTCGGTACTAGAAAAAATTAGTTAGTCAAAGATACTGCTGATCCACTGGGACTTTTAAGCAAAACTATGTAAAAAAAGACAATGTTTTTAGTAAACAGCTGTTTAATGGATGAGAACTAATGATTATTTTAGTAATAGATTATTCTATTGATTTTCCTGATGATTAATCAGATAAAAATTGGGCACATTTTGTAGAGTTTTCATTTTATTTAGCTTATTTTATGCAAAATCAAAAATACATAAATGCAAATAAACAAATTAGTAAATTCCTACTTTAAATAAGTAAGTAAATATTTTACAGTAAATTTCAGAAAAATACCTTTTTTAAGTCAGGATACTCCAGTTTATGATTAATCTATTAGGATAGTTGACAATTATTTCAACAAGTGATTTATCATGATTAAGCCGATTAATTATTTCAGCCCAAGACTGATTCAAGATGATAAAAATGCAGCACTGAGATGATATTCACATTGAACACATTGAACCTTGAGGTAGCTGAGCTACAGCAGCTAACAGGAAACTGGGGCCAGAACGCACACAGCCGCACCAAAATTTTGCAATGAAATATTAGAAAAGCATTGCCTGAATTAAAAAATTTTTTCTACAGACATCACGTTAAAATACTAGCTTATAGATATGATTTTAAAAAATGACCCTGAGCTTACTTTATTAATGTGTTTTTTTGCTAAAGAAATGTAAACAGCTGGGCTCCTGTAGTATTGTATTCTTTATGTATGATATCATTTGGTGTTTCTAGGATTGTTTTGAATGTTCTTTCTCACTTTCTCCTATAAGAATGTCAGCGTTTTGTAAATATGTGTGTATACCTCTATGTGTGTGCTGTCAGTCTTGTCAGTTCCTGACAGGTTCCCTTCACCTGACTTCAAAATTGTTATTCCTCTAAGGATTTCCTGTGTAATGGCTCAATCCCTCCTGTTCATTACTGCGCTGCTGTCAGAACCCCTGGCAGTACTCCAACCATGCAAGCCATTTCACCTCCCCCTTCCATCTCCTTCAGTCTGTCTCCTGCTTGCTCTTTTTCTCTGCCAGCTCCAGCCGGTCGGAGGGATCAAGAGCCAGCGTTGCCTTGGCAACTTGTCCTATCCCTATCGCTCGAATAGATTGTTCCTGGATCGTTGTTTAGCAGCACGTCAAACTCTGCGCAACAAACACCCAACGACAACAAACACCGGATTCTTCAACTAAGATTGGATCATGTTTTCTGACAGATTTTCTTTTCGTTGCTAGGTTCTCTAAGTCATGTACAATGTGTCAGGCTCAGTTTTGTCAGTCATGCTCACATGGACTGTTACTGACAACATTTGGATGTTGAAGAGGGACAATATTGAAGACGTATATTAAAGTATTAGAATGCCACTTAAGATTGACACATGAGGATGCAACTTGCGTTCTTCTCCTTTCAAACAACTCCAATAAAAAAAATCTCAAACACAATGGATAAACTCAATGTTATGACTGATTTGATATACATCAACAATTCTCTTAGTAAATATATTTTTATTTCTACTGACATGAAAATCACACGTATAAAAAAATTCCCTGCAGGAGAAATGTGTCACATTCTTTCCATTTTTGGAAAGAAATATTTTCCAAAAATAGTTGAGAAATTTGTATAAGTGTTTCCGATACTTATTCCCTGTGCCATTTCATCTCTTTACCCAAAACTGAATTTATGGATTAGTTTGCGTCAAATCTCCGAATTATGTGTTACTGACATTTGGTGTGAAATTTGTGTCAATAGAAATATCATAAATATATTTACTGACGAGAAATGATGCATTCTATGTGCATTTCCTCCCCTTTAATCTGTTTATTGCAGATGGATCTATCTGCAATAAGTGATAAATCTATTTTTAAGTGTCTCTTTTCATTCAGGCAATGTTGATATGTATCAACATTGCCTTGAAATCATGTACCCATGATTTCAAGAAAATCATGGGTACATTAAGACAATACCAATCATATTTTGGTGGAAAATTATTAAACAACTACTACTAATATATCCATCCATCCATCCATCCATCCATTTTCAAACACCCTTAGAGTACACTTCTAATACCTGTATATTAAATGTCTCTGACCATCCTTTTGTTTTTGCTACTGGTTTTACGTTTTGCCTCCAAGAGGGCCAAGAAAGTAATTCTCATGACTGTTTGATGGTAATAAATTGTCCATAAATTTTCTTCCTGTGGAGCACAGCTTCTAGAGGAAAGTAATGAGCAGATAATTTTGACTCAGACTTAATAGTGCTGCAGTTTTACATTTAGCAAAATTCACGGCACCAATTTCCATGTGGTAAAACCAGTGAGTGTCTGTTTTCATGAGCGGTTAATTGCTAACGGTTCTCCTCCTCTGATGGATTTCCAACATTTCCACTGCTCTGATAAATATCCAGCAGATTTGCCAATAAACATTTCTACACACACACACAAACACAGCAATCATCTACCCTACCGAACATCTTGACAGGCAAATCCATTTGAAATATGTTAAACAACGCAAAGTTGCCCACTTATCAATCTCCTCCACTGACGTATGGCTAATGATGTTGAGAAATGACTGTAAAAAGCTCCATTTAGCTTATTGATGCTCTGGCTCAGATGACAGATGGTCAAATGAGAATCCTTTTCCAGGATGATAAAACTACCCGCCTGTTAATTGATAGTACAAGATACTAAATATAGAATGTAACTTAAAAAAGACAAAAACAGGAATATTTGTGATATTAGTCTAATCCTTCAACTCCTCTCAAAAACCTGCTCCTACATTTCTTAAAGAGCTTTAAACATGTAATCAGATTGCAGAAGGCAACCGTAGTTCTCTAGGAAAATTTAACCCTTTAAAATCTTGCATGATGGATTGATGTTATTCATTGCAGATTCAATTCCAGGCGTAGGAGGCATTTTTGAATGTAGCATAGTCACATAAAAAAGTAAAAGTAAAAAAGAGCTGCTGAACCTTAAACAATACTTACCTTTGTAAATCAAACAAGCACTTGCTAGGTTTTTGTATGAAAATTCTCTCTACTTTTGGCCAACAAATGAAAAATTCAAGTATTTATTAGAGTATTTTTGCACAAGACCACAAAAACCCTCACTAACCGGGCACCACTAACAGTTATGCTGCTGTAATTGAGCTAATCAGAGTTGTCTGTACTCAACCAGTGTGGCTTATGAGTTGTCAGTGTAACAGGAGGCTGTGCTTCAGCTGATCCTGTCGAGATCAAGGGGAACTAAAGTAGTCGTCCAGAAATCTGGACAATACTTCTGAAGTGGAAGAAGTCAATGTCCAAGCTGACATTTCCCTCACAGAACAGATACGAGTGTTGCTCATTTCACCTAGAGTGTCAAAGAGATCATGGAGAAGAAAAGTTCCAAGAGTGTATTGCCCTCTATTGGTGATATTAGTTAAACACACTTATTAAACATAATAATAGGGCTTGTATGCTTTAGAAAGCAAGTATTGTACAATGTAATTAGATAACATGAGACTTTTTTCTAGATGTTTTAAGTTACTTACATGGAATGGAAATATTCACCTTTTAAAAACGATGCATGCAAACTTGAGATGTTCTAGAATACACACTCAATTTTAAAGTGAATTTGGCTTAAGAACATCAACCAGAGGCTCATTAACATGTGGAAGCTGGAATTCATTCTAAAACTTTTGGACACAAACAACAATTTTTCCCACTGAACCACAGTTCCCCAAACAAGACTTATTAAAATAAAACCTTTATTATAGTTTACGGTTCTTTGGAAAAGTCTTGTTATGTTACATTGACAAAATTTAAGGTATTTAACTGGGGGTTTATGTGATCAGTCAAGACAGAGTAGTATATAATTGTCTCTTAAGTCTCTTATAATAGGTTTTTCTACAAGATTTATCCTCATTCATATTCAAAACAACTCTGATGAGCTAGCATGGTGCTGTGCCATGCTTCACCATGCATGTCTCTGTCATGTTTTTTTTCTTTTGACTCCTCCATACATGCCAGATTTGTGGATTGATATATTGCCATTGGTGACTCCTTGACAGTTTCTCTGATTGAAGATCTCTTCGACAAGAATACAGACAAGGTTCTTTCAGCGGATACAGAACCATGAAAAGGTCTGAGCACATGTTTGCACTAACCTAACCAAGATTCAAGACATTAACTGCAATCAGATCCTATTCTTTCCACCTGTGGAACAATGTAAGGGGACCCAAAACTTTCTCATTGTCTGAAAGGGAGTACCCGGTCACGGGTGTTGCTTTATCGCCGGTGTACGGTCACGCCTGAGGTTGATTTCGCAATATACCTTTACAGCACCTCATAGAACTATATCTGAAATTAGCCCAGGCCTGCTGCCACTGTACCGAGGTATCACTCCATCATTAAATATACAACAAGTCAGGTAAGAGTAGGATAAGAATGAAACTATAGGAGCAAACGCTGTGATTTGCTTCACTGTATCCCCATCTACACTTTCTCTTCTCTGTTACTAAGCCTGAATCCTCACGTGTGCGTGTCAGAGTGTGTGTGTCTACGTTCTCGTTCAGATGGAGGATCTAAGCCGTTTAGAGGATGAGCAGTGGTCTGAGCCTCCTTCAGACCTCTTAACGCAGCATTCTGCAGGGAGGAAGGCTCTGTTTAGCCACAGATAGCAGCCCTGTGCCCTGTTAGTTCATTCTATCTCCAGCTCTTCAGGCTCAATTCCCAAGAGCCCGTTAACCAACGCCGCACACTTCCTTCTCTCCTTCGCTACAAAGTGGCTGAACGCTGAAAACCCCATTTGTCACAGTTAGGAGCTTTACAGGTCTCACTGCCTATGCAGGTCATTGGCGTCTCCTTAAACAGGCTATATTTGTTTTAGTTTTTTTTAAACCATATTTAACAAAAGCTTGCTATTTTATATCAAAGTAATGATAACTGCACTATGAATTAATACATAAAATGTGTAAAATTGAACAGATATAAGCTTTATGGTGAAGAAAGCAACAGTTGAGGTTCATGACCAGTTGAGCAGTAACATTAAAGATTAGCACGTTAATCTTTGTAACTCTGCACAGTGTTTACCATTGAGCAGCACATCATTGCTGTAATTGTCAGGGAAAAGGTTAACATCCCACCGTGTAGATTTAAAAATGTTCATATTTAAGGAACATAAACCTTAGCTACTTTAGAAACACTGCTAACATTTCGTTTTCATGCCACTCGGTCAGGATAGTTGACCATTTCAGTGGGGCTTTATGTCTCAATCACAAGACAGCTTTTAATTTTAGTTTCTTTTTAGCACAGGAGAAAACATGAAATTAATTTGTAAGATCTGATTTATTTCAGTGCATTTTAAAAGTGGGGTGAACGGCAGCATGCTTGCTAAAGTGTCTTTTAGCTTTTACACTTGAAAATATTGACTAAAACATACTCAAACTGAAAATATGAAAATAGTTACAGAAATGTCATTGATTTAACTTTTTGTTTTTAAAGCTACTGATTTTTACCTGTCTTTACAAATAACCTGAAAACTACAAAAAAAATCCTTTGTGCCTCTCCTACAATTTACAGTCTTTAAATGAAATGTTGGAGAAAGGTGTTGGCTATCTGTATGAGCTGAGAAAAATAATAAAACTTAGCTATTTGTAAGCAGTTGTGATTGCAGAAAGGACAGACAGTCTTAGTGGGGAAAGAGCGCCACCTATCACTCTGTTAAGGTATTGTAAAATTACAGTTTCCAGTACAAATAAAGCTAAATATCAAATAGCTTTATTAGTGTAAATGCCACCAAAATTGTGTTTTTCACAATAGTGGGAATCTGACACCAGCCCAGGTCTTCGTCATAGTTAGCAGGTAAATATGTCAGGATTAAGACAATCACTGTGGCTCCCTATCAAAGAGACCGTTGGCTCACCTGGTGATAAGATCCTCACATACAGAAGATCTGTTTCAGCTGACAGGAGGCTACAGGAGTAGATTTTCAGACCAACAGATCAGGATCTGTGCTCGTGCCGGAGGTGAAGCCAATCCGATCTGCTCACCAGCAACTTCTGTCTCCCCAGACTTGCGTCTGTAAATGTATTAGTGGCAAAATGAATTGTCGCAAACTTTCCAGACATATCTAAAATATTCACGTTGTCTGCATTATTGAGGAAACTCAATAAATAGAGAATGGCTAGGTTTCCTCTTAGCCTGTCCATCAGTACCACAGAAATATTCATCAAATTACAGCAACCCACTTGAAGTGAATGAGGAGTTAATGTCTGACTATCACATCAGCACCTCCTGCAGCTCTAATCACAGCCTGACATGATTCATACAGTCATCAGCGAGGGGCTTAAAAAGTGATTAAACATGTTGATAAAAGCAAAAATAGAACAAGGCTGACCATTTCAAACAAGTGAGATTAAATGATCAGGGACTAAATAAAGAAAGTCAGGCGGTGAAATTAATGGAAAAAATATCTAATAATAGCAACATTTTGACATTTGGCTCGTTTTATGTCACAATCACTTTCAGCGTTTAGGAAGGCAGGAATTAAAAACAAGCACAAACTAGAAAAAGAGAGAAAAATACAGTGTTTTCAAATAAAATATATTTTTTTAGATTATATAACATTTAAGAACAACTGCAAAAAAAAGATATATGTTTAAAAAAGTACTATTATACTGAAACTAAAGCATTTTATTTACGAATCACTTGATTGCTAAAGGTAAATGTTTGCACTAGATTTTATTTGGAGTGTCAGAGTACAGGGGGATGAAATACAAATATATGCCCTAATTTTAGATTTTGAAAAAACTGCATTCATTAATCCAAATAAAATCAATTTATTATTTAGAAGGCACTTTGTAACAGCATCCACTTTTGTGCATTTTAATTTTAGCATTAAAAATGTTGTTACCATAACATGAAAAGCCCAATACATGGGATTATAATGGAAAGTGTTACAGAAACAAAAACAATTAAAAGGAAAAAAAAAACAATGAAATGTGGTGAGATCTTCTTTTAAATGTGTTTGTGCTACACATGGCCAGCAGGTGGCAGTCCTTTAGCAAAAATAAAACTGAAGATTCCCGTGTTGAAACATTCTGCAGCAATAACAGCAAACTGAAGACTTATTTTCTCATTCACACACACACACACACCCACACACCCCCACACACACAAAGCTAAAGGAAAGAAATTTATAAAATAAAAAAATAAGATGCAGGAAATTGCAACTAAAATTTAGGCTCCTTTAAAATACAATTTAGGCACAATAAGATAACTTTATTTATTAGGCTCCTTAATAACTACAATACATTTTTGAAAAATTGCATAATAAATTAAATACTGCATATTTAATTTAACACATTAAATACTCTATTGAATTTATTATCACAATATTTAAAATGACCGTGATCAAAGTCTGCTTGTTTACTGCAGAAACTAACATATTGAATGCTACGGTCACCAGAAATCAGATTTCGCTCCCAAAACGTCACATAAGGTAGGAAATTTGGGGGGATATGTTATATAAAAATGCATTTTGAGGAGGTGCAGAATATTAGTTTTTAAAATTATTTAACTTCTAGCCAGACATACTAGTTTGTACATTTTATTTTTAATAATTGTTAAATTTTAGCATTAACTTAGAACATGGCAAACTAAACATTTGGTTTATATTTTATCTCAAGGTGTCGGTTCTGTTAGCTATTTTTGCTCATCGTGTGGCATCCATCAGGTTTCTATGAGCTATATTATAATTTGAGAAATAAATCCATTGCTTATTAACAAAATGTAAAAATGTAAAACATATGTATGACTTGTGATTGATGAAGAATTGTAATCTGTAGAGAGTTTAGCTACAATGCTAATGCTAAGTCTAACTTGCTAGCAAGCAGAGGTTTTTCACCCTGGTGATAATGAACAGCAAATTTTAGCTGTGGTTGTCATGGAAATGCCTTAAATGCCATTAGTTTCAAAAGGTTCAATACTGACACGTCTCTGTAAATGGTTACTAATGCTTTCCAGGCATCCATTTACTAAATTTGTACAGAAAAGTTTATCAGATCAGGGCAAAAG
Organism: Brachyrhaphis terrabensis; assembly: GCA_903067065.1. NCBI lineage: Eukaryota > Metazoa > Chordata > Actinopteri > Cyprinodontiformes > Poeciliidae > Brachyrhaphis > Brachyrhaphis terrabensis. Next base: position 56,715 of record CAEGAG010090829.1, on the reverse strand, counting down.
TAATAAAAATAGTATTCAACAAAAATTTGGTATGATTACTTCAGTAACAAAATTAAAATTAAAATATCCATTCTTTCCCTGATGTAATTGAACAAACTGTGACAGTCCTGGTAATCCCTGACTGAATATAGGACAGTCTAATGCAGACTTTAAATGATTATTTTAATACACCATCATTGATCCTTCTTTAAGCATATCTAATCACTATTAATCAGTGCAAATCAAAGTTTATACTGTAAAGTGTAATAAAACCTGACCTTAATTTAACACAGCAGTTTAAATTGCACAAGACAAAAGTTCTTTATTAAAACTGGGATAATTCTTCAAGCTCCAGGTTTTATTTCACCAAGAGCATCTCCAACCATCATTATTGACTTTGATAAGTTTCTCCTATTAAATCCTGCTGTTATTACAACAACCCCAGCAGCATCAAGGACTAATGTTTATTAGCTAAAGATTTTGTTGTCAAAATGAATGAAAATATTACCCTATCAGTCTTAGTGGTGACTCAAATCTACCTTCATTTGCTCAATATAGACAACGGATACCCTGCCTTGCAAAATTTTTCACAATGCTTGAATTTTCAACTTTTATTGGGTTTATGTATAAAAAACCAACATAAACAGCTTAAAGGGAAGAAAATGTGTGATTTGTAAAATATTTTGCAAATAAAAATTAGCAAAAGAGGCTGGTTTTTTTTAACAAATAAATGTTGGAAATTACAGCAAATTTGCAGTTTTCAAAAATGACCTGGAGAGGTAAAGACACTTGATTTTCAATTTTTTAATTCATGACATGAAAAATGTGGAGTACATTTGTATTCACCCCACATGGCTTTATGACTTTTTATTCTCACAAACATCTTAATAAATTTGGCAAGCATTTATATTTACCTCTTTTAACCGTCATGCCAATAAGTAAAATGAAACAAAAAAGATGTACGTTTTCTGAAAATTAGGAAAATGGTGGAATTAATTTTTATCCATCCTGAAATCTAGTAAAGAAAAAAAAGTGACTTGTGAAACTGCAACATAGATTTTAGAGCAACGGTGTAAATAAGGGCTGGATAAAAAGGCACACCACAATTCTTTAGCTTTTTACATGTAAAAGAAAAACTTTTGGAAATCCTTTTCCATCTACTTCACAATTAAACATTACTTTATGTTGGCTTATCACATTAAAAACCCTGATAAAATACATTGGACTTTGTGGCTTTAATCTGAGAATATGTGGAAAAAAGCTTAAGGTTTATGACTCATTTTGTAAGACATTGTGTATTTATATTTGTGTTTGAGTTCTGAAAGCTTTTACTAGACATGAAGTTCTCACCAAAGCAATGTGAGATGTCCTTTATCCAACCATGATGAAGCTAAATATAAAAGAAAAGGTACTTTTATGTGCGTTTTTATTCTTCATACATTTAAAATGTTTAATATTTCTTGGATGGATTTCTGAGAAACTGGCAATGGTTTTTCAAAGTGATGCAAAGGCCTCTGTATCCTGGCAGAAGTTTTGCATCGCAAGGCCACAAGGTGGAGATAAAGTTCAGGATACGCCTCTACAGGCCTGATTATATGTGCTGTGTCTAAGAAACAGATTTTAAAAATCGACCTAATATCTCTTCCCATATGATTAAAAAGCTATTAATACATGAGAGAAATAAGACCTTTTCTATTCCTCTTTAAGCTGTGGAAAGGTGAAAGACAATTCTAAGAAATTCATTTAAGACTGCATTTCAATTTAAGCGTACTTATGAATATTTAACAAACTGACTTCTAAGTTCAAATTTAACACTGTTGCTAGTTTAGTCTGAAAAAAAATACCGCAAAGTTTGTTTCTGTGGAGGAGATCCATAATTCAGAATTTAGTGTGAAGAAATTTAAGAATAATGGCCATGAACTACTAAATGACGACTAAGAAGGTCCACATAATTATCATCACCTTAATGATAGATTAGGACGCTACAGTTATTTGATCGTTTCCCCATCATGTCTGTCTGGATGGTAAATCATACGGCGCAGTTTGCAGGTCATCAAGCTGATTGCCGGCTCGTTTTCTGCATCTTTATTACATGCCGGAGGAAGCAGAAACCCTACAGGTGGGTTAGCTCTGTCTGGGCGTGGGAGTAAGGTAGGAAGTACCCAAATCAATATCATGTGAATTATTAAGAGCTTTCCTCACTGTCACGCTCTGTGGATGCACTCCCTCCTCCCCCTCTCTTGTTTTCACTCTCGCTTCCTTCATTTCCCCTTGTAGGGGAGTTTACATACGTTCGGCCACACAACCCGCTCTCACGCACTGGTCTTTAGGCTCGCCCTTGTTCGAGTGCTCATTAGTCAGTGCACTGATGCAGAGTAGCCCTGTCATTAGCTGAGAGCTCTCTGTCCTCCATTCCCTTTCCTCTGTTTTATTCTTCTTCCTCTGCTTAGGATTCATCTTCATTTTATCTCGGAGGCCGGGGGCAGTCCAGAGATTTACATGACAAAGATCTCCTTAATCCCACTGAAGTCTAAATACCTTCCGCAGCCCGTCTTTATTAGCAGAACCGAGATCAGGTGTCCTAATTGACTTTGCCATTTCAGTCACTTGTTAATGCCCAAGATGAAACTGGTGAGGAGACAGTTGGTTCCAGCCACAACACTGCACCACAAGCATTTCCTTAAAATATTAATATGAGTTACAGATCACAATTTTAGGGAAGGTACCCTGAGGGAATAGCCCAATTTGGACTTAATTCAGCAGACATGAGACAGGTATGTAAATGGTTTGTTTTACAAGAACCTGGGTTGTCTAGACTAGGTGCTATTGGACATAAATGCAGTGTGTAGACTAAATGCATCATCAGGCAGTTGCTGCACTGTGGGAGTTCTGATCCAGACATGCTGTACCAATGGAGGATCCTCATACTGCCATGTACAATGGAGTTGATCTATACCTTTCATTAACATAAAGGCAAAGGACTCTTTCCAGCAATGCATGTCAACCTGGACCTTAACTCAACAACAGTTTTCAGCTAATCTTCCGCTTCTCCATAATTTGACTGAGCTGCTAATGGAATCAAGCTTATAGAGAGATACTAGCATTGCATCACACCTGCATTACTACAGATTACCATCTGTTGTGCTGATAAGATGATCCACCCTGTTGTTTAGGGACATACTGTTGGTACTCCTGGCATCATGGAATGGGGAACCAAAGGTATACAGGGCATAAATTGAGGTACAGCTTTGTAGTGACTTGAAATACCCTTGTGGCACACTACATCATCATCTAGAGAGAATCATTTAGTGCTTAAAAAACTCCACTGATGTGTGTATCTACAGATTTGTCTGCATGATGTTAAAGTCCCTCACTTGCCAGTCAAGTCCCTTGATCTGAAGCACCAGTTCCAAAAGCTACAGGAGGAGATGCAGCGACTCTATGATTTTTTTTCCACACTGAATTAACATGGACCATAAGCATGCTTCTGCTACCAACTCTGTCTCCCAGTCAATCTGATAGTGTAGCCATGGTGATATGGTTTTTTTGGTCATTCATTCTTTAGTTTCATTTCAGTTCCAACATAGTCTGGGTTCTCTACTTTTTGCTCTAAAAATGTAAAATAAAACTAGCATACCAGTGGGACTAATTACTATTCTGTGAGGGGATGGTGTTTTCAGGTTGGTGTGCCCAGGTTAGTTTGGAAATAAAAACTAAAGTATGATTAATTTTATTACTTATTTTTTCTACAGAAGTTTCATAGAGTAATTAGAATTGCTTCATTCAAACAAAAAATTATCAGAATTCAACTAAAGTTTGGTAGGTTTAGATAAAAATGATTCAACACAAATAGTGGAAGTCTCAAAAATAAATATTGGAAATGACAATGAACAATTTCAGAGGAAAAAAAAAATCCCCCACTACATGCTGCTGCCACCACCATGTTCTAATATGAAATAAGATTTCATGTTTTGTTTTTATTTCATAGTATCTGAATTATGTTTTAATATAACAAATATATAAATATTTAACCTGTTAACAACTACATTAACCAGAATTCAACAGAAGGTTAATAGGGACATTTCCTTTTTTTATAAATAAAAATAGACTTTTTATAATATTTTAGTCTCTAAATATCCTATTAGAAATAAATATTTACAATAATGCTGAAAAATAGTTAAGGAAAAAATGATTCCATACCATAATACAGCCAAAACCAGGTTTTAGGGTGATATGTAGTATTTGGCAAAGAATTAAAACTGAAGATTATTGATCATACTTGATTGTAAGACAAAACCCTTACATTTCCCAGAATTTAAACAATAGTTAATATTAGTTAGTAAAAGTGCTAATGATCAACAACAATAAATAAATGGGATGCAAGACTTAATATATGGCTTCAAAATAAAAAAGAATTCAGAAAGTACGTTATGAATACATAACATACTTTATGTATGTTTATACGTAAACATACATACATAACATAAACATGTATAAACATGTTTATTTACAGACATAAATAGACAAATATTTATGTCTATTTATTTAGACATAAATAGGAAATAAGTTTTCTATTTATGTCTAAATATTTAGCATAAGTTAGGAATCTTACACAAGCAAAAATAGTTTACAGTCAAGTCCATTTATTTTAGAAGTGTTTCCACACCTATAGTTTGTTTATTTTGGTCTGAATTAGTTGATGAGTATAACTTGGCTTGTCATGCAGAGAAAACTCCAAATGAACCATAAACTGTGATTAGAAACCCACTATTTCTGCATCTAAATACAAAGTGGCTCATCATTTGGCTGCAACATTCAAGTGACGATGAAGAAATTAATAGACCACAGAAGTGGCAGGAAAAAACACTCAGAAACCAATTTGAGGAGCTTTAATCTCACTTTTGTGGGATAAGAGGGCTTTTTCATTATTTCGACTAATTCTTTCACACTCGAGCCGTGCTGAGGCTGGAACTGAACGTTCGTTGGAAGTTCATTTCTTTCCTTTGAGAATTACATGATGGAAAAAGTAGGTGGTTAAGAACTAGAGTTTTAATTACTGTAGCTAATTTGAAGAGAAAACTGTGCCTTTTTGTGTGTTTCACAGCATAATGCTAACAGTTTGGGCATAATAGTTAACAATAGCATGTGCTAGTTTAATAGCAAACTCACTCATGAGGTCTCGGCAGCCAACAAGTGTCACAGTTGTCCTAAACCTACTCGGTTCCTTGTGTACCATTAAAAAGGCACGTTTTTCTATTTTCTATGATTATCATGTCATCTAAAAACTGTAAACATTTTTCAAGTGCCTTACTACTTTTCGCTTGAATTTCAGAAACCAGCAGTGAAGTTACCGGGGAGTACAGACTGTATTACATCATGCTAAATTTCAGCCTTGTAAAACTGTATCTGACTGGCTTTGAATTGATTATTTGATTGGTCTTTACCAATTAAATAGATTTTAGAGTAAATAACTCTAAAATCTCTATAATCTGTAGAATAAATAAGTGATAAATGCTTTTCAATGTTGGCGTGAACATACAAGGTTTTAAAATAGTAATGCTAACTCTACACAAAGAATAATAATCGGCAAAACCACTAAAGATACACTGAGAAGAATCACTGAAGTAATTCAAGTTACACACAAAATGAACTTATGTTTAAAACTGCTTTGTAAAAGGTTCTGTAAGTTTATCTAATTCAGAAGGGCATTGTTTAGCTTCCAGAAACAAATTCCTTTTTCTCAGGAAGGAGACACAAATCTATCAAAGCATCTCAATCTAATTCATATGAAAAATATCCACACGCAGGGTGCATGTGAAGATTATCCTCCATCATTTCCTCCCTTTCTCCCCATTCCTTTCCAAGCGCTCCTGACACTAATGTTTGTTTGTCATGTTTAGCTCCATGGGTGATGAATCCGTCCCAACGAGGAGATCTATTCATTATCTCGGGATGCACAACCCTGCATTCCATATCCTAATTTATCTGAGCGGAGACAGAAACAGCGCACGCACTGATGGGACACCCCTGCTGAATTCCTGCAGGGCTATCAGTCGTCTTGCTGCTGTTTCTTATCTTCGACTTGGCCTCTTGTTTACAGACACCATCACTTAAGTACAACATCCTCTAATATATTGCTGGCTAATGACTGTGTTGTACGAACTATCAATCTGGGGCATCACCGGCGTCCAGGGAGAGTTCAAGGAATGAAAAAGTCCAGGCTAAATTTGAAAGTTGCTCAAAAACACGAGTTCCTGGCTAAATCTGATTTGTGGGCTTTTCCTTGTCACATAAACACTCATTGCATCCAACCTGCTGGGCTGCCAGCTAGCCATCAACAATGCAATTAATGAACACAATGATGATAGCTCCAGGAGGACATTCCTCTTTGCTCATCGTGCATTCCGCACTGCATGCAATTACAAATGACCAAACACTCCATATAATAGCACATCATTTAGCCGACGTACTTCGCTGGCTTGGCTCCCTGCGTACTCCACACTGGCCATCAAAATCTCTGTGATAGAGCACATTAATTACACCCATCCAGAGACAGCTATGATTACAATTTCACACGTTTGAATGGACTTCAGCCATTTGCCACAAAACTGCAGAGGCAGAGCAATGACTTTAGTGAAACTGAGGGAAGGGAGGTGGGAGAGACATGGGGGGGGAAGGAGGGCTGGGTCGTTCTTAATTCTCCAGAGGACTGCAGATGCAGGATATGTGGACGCATGGATGCTGACAGTTCTGGCGTTTATGCGGTGTGCTGTAATTGCATGCAAATGGGCCCGAATCTGTATCTTAACACGTCTTCATTAGCTGGTGCGCACGTGTCTGTGGCTCTGATGGAGGGACAATGGAGGGTTGAAGTTAATTCTTAGCAGGCTGATTCTGTTTTCATACTGGACAACTTTAATTAAACGAAAGATTAAGTTTTGAGAGGATGGTTTAATGCGTTGAATCCCATGAGTGCTCTAATAAACAGCAGAATGGAATCAGTCAGCGGATATCTAATGAAGTTGAAAATAGACATAGACGTCTATAATGCCACCACCAAGTGCCTTATTTCTTACTTTAAACACATCTCATCAACATACAAAATGAGTTTCAGTTGCATTGCTAATGGCTTTATAGATATGATTACACTTGATAATTATAGGCCTTCACTTGTAAATATTATATGTTTATCATGTTTTGCAATGAAAAATGTTTTATTACGAGTAAGGAAAGGATTGCCACTTTGGTTTATCATCAACCTAGTTTATTTAGTTATTTTAGAGACGATACCCATAATCTTAACATGTTGGAGGGTTGAACAATTCGTTACTAAAGATAGAAATTCTAATACCAGATGAATGTATGAAAAACACAATTTATAAACTGGTCTAAATTACAAATTTTTTTTTTTGCATGAATTACAAATTCTCTTTGATAAATCCTTACTTTACTAGGCATGTCCAACTTTTTTTCCCTTTTATGTAAGATGCTAACACGTCATTATATAGGGTGCCTGTTAGCACAAAAATTTATGTAGCAGCGCAGACATAGAATGACACTGAAAGCATGTTGATTGTTGCCAGATCAGCCAGTGAGATGACTGACTGACTGTTGGGTGCAGCTAATGAGTGGCAAACAAGAAGGGAGATCATGACAGCAGAAAGCGAACCCTGCATCTACACGTCAAACAATTTCTCCTGTTTGTCATCACAATCTCTCGAGAGCAAGCAACGTTTTATCCAAAAACATGGCCTCGTGGAAGTGAGGAAACTTTAATTTAACTGAAAATAAGGATATAAAAGAGACCTTCTATTCCTCATCCTTTCCCAGCTTGTCAGAATTGGTGGATCTGTAGTTGTGCCACACCATTTCCATTTTCACAAGTCAGATTGAACACTGCTCTATGAGATGTTCATAGAGCAGAGGAATCCTAGTAAAATGTGTTTAAGTTTGCTGTTTTCACATGACAATGTAAAAAAGTTCTAAGAGTGTGAATATGTTTGCAATACATTGCAAATTGATTTTAATTTAACAATCAGTTAATACAGCACAATGTTCTGGTCTATATCAATCATGACCATCCAGAGTCAGACCTAATGTACATGGTAGCTCATGTGATATTCATTTTCTGCAGCAAAGGATGTTGACGCAATTTTTTTTCTTGTGTCTGGAACCATTTTGACCTGTAATCCCCAAGATTATAGTGGCTAAACTGCCCACTGTGAGTTTTCGTGCTCTTTATCAACTCCTGGTATGGTAGGCTGAGAGGACTGCTGGCCTCTGGATGCCCTTAGCCTGACATTCAGGGATCACAGGGGTAGCTCGCTGTGCGCGTGCATGTGGGAGTGTGCTTGGGCCATCACAGGTGTCTCCAATGCCCTTGGGGCGGAGACAGGCTCCTATGGGGTAACAGCAGGTCAGAGGGCACAGCAATTACGGAGCAGTTGGAACCATTAATTAGCCAATATATCACTTACTCTATTGTTTGGGTTGCCTGTGTACACTAAACCCAGAATAACCTCTGGACAACTGTCCTCCTAATATTTCTGTTCTCCCACCTCAAATAACCCGGAAAGCTCCATACAATAGCGTTGCACTGATACAAATAGTTATGGCAGAAAATAACAAATAAGTTCTGGAACCTGAGAGATGATGTGTGGCATTGAGAAGGAATCTTTCAACTCTTTGCCCCGTCTTCAGGCAACATGTCTCCTGAATACTCATCAGTTATTTTATTCTAGTTTTTTTCTGAAGTATTTACCTATGATCCAAGCCCACCTTGAGCACTTTTATTTTCCTCCCTGTGCCTCCAAGCCAGGCTGTGAACTTGCAAAGGCCTCGAGAAAAAGACACTGTAAAAAACTCAGAGAGGGGGAGGGGGATATCAAAACCTGCAAGCTTGAGAGCTCAGCAGCCGAAAGGGAAGCCAGGTAGGTTGAGGTTTGTTAGGAATCACATAAGCACCAGGGAGTAATGGGGATTGACATGGCCACCCACATGAGGGAAGGACAGACTGCTCAGACAGAGGAAAGCAGCTACACGAGAGGGGACTTGACTGTCAAGAGGGTGATCGCGCAAGTGGGACCCTTTCACGGGAATGTCGTCCGACCCCCTCCAATCCTCTTCGGGCAGGTGGGGGTGGGCGATATCCTGGTGAGGAAAACACACCACCAACACTTCAGCTCAACGATAAGGCTCCTCTTGCTTCTCTCTAACCCATAACCACAAGGATAAGGAAGAACTTCGAAGAGTTCCTCTGGAGCCAGCAGAGGCCGTTCTGCCAGGACACTGAGTGATTGACAGGGGCTGACGATAAAGGCAGAGAGGAGCAGCGTTGAAGGATAGCGGCCTCATGATGGAGTGCTCATGGGGAAAAGTAGCTATTGAATCCTCTTTTTAATCTGTCTGTCAAGGTTATTGAAAGTGCTGTCTTCGTTATTGCGTGCCAGCCTTGGACTTGAAGGGGCCATAAGTATGAGAACACACCCTTTTCTGGTGAGGGGATAAACAAGCTGAGGCAACCACATACACAGATAAAGAATGTGTAATGTGCATGTACACATCAAAGAAGAGCAAGCAAGCACTGTCGCTGCAATGGGTGTGTGCATGTCCCTCGATGGACAGAGCATCGGTGTCCCATAAGAGGTTTTGGTGCACTCATCCAACTGATGGCTGTCCTTTTTACCCCCAGACAAGCCGTACCCCCTGTGTGATGTTGCTCCAGTTCAGGTGAGATCGAAAGGGCTCCTCTCCAAACTGGACCCGCTTTTCAATCAATGTTCATCGGCGGCTCCAGCAATAAGTTGTCAATGGGATTCTCATTGGAATTCAAGTGTGCTTTTAAATAATATTGTAAAGCAGTGAGTCACACTGACAGATGACTGGGTGAGTGGCAGTTGAGAGCTTGTCAGGGAGTGAATTTTAATCAGAGGGGATGGTGTCAGGCAGAAGCTGATGTACACCGATACTGCCTGTTCCTGTTGTGCTGTATAATCTTTTATAGTAGAGAAACATCTTTCAACACTATTCAGGGTAAGACTAAGAATCTTAATTATACAAATGCTTCATCAATTAAAAGCTCTTTTTCAAGCGAGGTTCTGATCAGCATGCTTCCTGGGTGCATTATTTTGAAGTTGCCTGTGTCCCACTGACACAACACCGCAAGACAATATATCCTTTCTGTTCAGGAAACACTCTGGGATGCCCCAGGATGCACTGGAAGAGGGATTTTCTGTCTCCCTCCTGGAATGATTGCCCAAACAACCCAATCTCAGATAAGCAGCAAACACTGGATGGATAAGGTCTCGTGCTGATAGCAACCGGACAGCGCTTTACAAGACATGCTTCACTTTGAAGAGGAATACTGTGGCCTCTTAATATCACGAAATCTTGTCACACCACAAGAAGCTGCCACTCAAAACTTTCTATTTTATATAGTGTTTGTGATTTTTACCCTAAGAACCACAGGTTTCTATTTCTGTTGAGCCTGTCACAACATGTCCATTGCTGTGTTAGGGCTTTCACAGTATTCAACAAACATAGCAACCATCTTTAGTACTGATAACAAATGATTTGATTTGTTTCCCCACTACAAGAAACAAATGACATTTGGCTTTCATTCAGGAGATCTAAATCCCGTTCTTGCAGTGCAGTGAAGAGAGATGCGCGTGTCATTTGTTTTTCTCTCCAAAACTAGTTCACCTTGGACAGCATGGTTTCACTGCCTCAAAAGACCTCTGCTATCTGTTTGAGGGAGGGTGACCTGTACCAGTTGGGCTATAGAGGTGCCCCACAGCATGTTCTTTTGGATCACAAACTATAGGATTACTCCTATAGATGCTTGTGAAACACTGAGACTGTACATATCAGTGGGTTTTAGAAATATACCTTGCTCTGGTGACTGGACTATGACTCCGACACAGTGACAGAATCATATTAAAAGCCATACTACATGAAATAGTTATTTTTAAAAAGGAGTTTAGGATTTCTAAATAGATGTCTGTTAAAGGGTAGCAAATAGAAAATAAGGGAGCAGTGCGCCACCAATGAGCTTTATGTCTGAAACGCACTGACAAAGCATAAAGCGTGAAGCAATGTAAAAATCAATAAACGGTGGAAATAATATGATTGTTTTTGCTCTTCACAGCATTTTGCTTTTATGTCAGACATTTCCTCTGACCAGAAATGCTTTACATGTTCTTTTCTCAAGTTCTCACATGAACATAAGTTCTTTCACTTCTTGAAAACCTTTCCACAGTTGGAGCTATGGAGAGGTGGCTACAGTGTCACAATTCCCATCTGAGAGTAAAAGTGGAAGTCAAAGAAACACTGCCAGATGTCTTTTCAGTGTTTTATAAAATATATTGTTTATTTATACACAGAATTATACCTGCAGAAAGACCAAATATCCATGAAAGTGGGACCTTAAACTAAGAAAAACAGGCATAATTTTACTAGTGTCATTTCTCTGGTTGCCAACCAAAGATAAATGATCAAATTTTGGCAATGTTATACTAATATCACATGATAATAGTTTTATCACCTTCAAACTAACTTAATGGCAAGCTAAAATAACACTAAGTTGGACACCAAGTCTATTCATGGCGTTATTTGAAAACAAAGGCTCTTCTTTTAGGAACTATTCAAGAAATATGGTAAGACTGACATACCAAAATCTGTTCTCTTTCCCAGTTGCGTGTAGAAAATTGCGTAATTTTGTTCTTAGCCTCCTGTCACAACCCCTTTGGCAAGCGTTTCATCCTTCTGTTCTAGCAATACAAATGTGTGATTGGTCAAAAATTAATGTGAGTTTATGTAGAAAACAGCCCCAACTACTCAACTTCCATTAGCCGGTTTCTTTACCAGAGAGCAGGATGTTTTAAAGAGCCTGAGGAATATGTACTGTTGGACCAAAACACTGAACACACCCTGCTCCTTTCTGGTCCAACGCAGCAGGCGAACATCCCACCAATACACATCAGCTGTTCAACTTTGGCCCAGAAAAAGGTGGGCAGAGATGTGGCTCTTTCAGGCAGGAGCCATATCTCACAATGACTGGTGAGGGTTGGAACAAAAACAGACCAGAAAATCAGATTTAGTAACTTTTGGTATAATTCAGTTTTTTCCCCACCACAACAAACTGCTGCAAGATCTACATTACTACAAACAATGGCCCAACCCATCTATTTCTTGCTCAAGCATATCATCACTCAAGAATAGGAACCCAAGACATTTACTTACGACAAAATCTAACCCCTTGCCAAGAGAAAAAAAAATCTTCCTTGTACCAATTGAGAACCAAGGACTGAGACTCAGAAATGGGAAGCCAGACTCTTTGTGGTAGACTAAACACTTGTCTTTGTCAATGTCAAGGAAATATAGAACAGTATGGAAACTCTGCCGATGTCCATTTGCATGCAAAGACGTGTGAATTGTATGTCCAACCTAAAAGAACAAAATGTAATCAAGATCTACTCCAGGTTATTTTAGTAGATAATGGCATTACTTATGTATAGAATAGCTTTTTTCCAAACACCAGTCCATTAAATCTATGTTATTGAAACATGATCCTGAAATGGGTCCAAGCGTATGCACAATAGAAATAATTAATTGGTTCTCTGTTTTTCTGAGAGTAAAGACAGCACAACAAGGGTGGGATTTGAATGTTTATCAGTATTAATTGTTTCTACACTGAAACATGTTTTTTTCACCATTTCCTTTCCTCGACCCTCTGTGAGAAACAAGTTATTCACGTCCTTTGGTTAAAATCGATTGACGTCCACTCATTTGAGCTCCATTCAAATCCCAAATAAAAGACAGTCCTTTAGAATTGAGCTTTGCTGAGCAAGGAGTGCTACTTAAAAACTGGCATCTATCCAAGAAAAATAACCTTCCATTCTTTCATTCATTTCATTTGAAAACTTGGTCACAGATTGCCCTTAAACATAACAACTTTCATATGGCGACAACGCAGCTTTGTTAACCCTTGCAAGGCTAGCCTCTGTCAACAAAGTGTCCTGAAATTACCAAATAATCAAGAGCCACTGCTTTTCAGAGAGCTCTGCCTTGTATCAAAAGCTTACCTTGCCTTTTATTCAAATTTTTCTGCATTATTTCACTATTCATTTCTGTAGAATAATACACCTCTGGAGGATATAAATCGGTGAAAGATGTGCTCTTGTGCAGAAAAATTTGTTATTTACTCACGAGGAGACAGCAATTTGTGCTGTCCCTGAACTAGCGTGGCTATCGAGAAAAACACATCAAAAACAACTATATGTGAATACATTCTTGGTTTATTCAGCTCTGCCAGTGTGTCCTTTAATAATAGATTTATTAATCTGCAGCTGAGTGTTTCTGCCATGCAAATGCTGTGTTTACATATGTGTGAGGTTATGAACTGCCATGCAAGTAATGCTTTATGAGCAATAAAATCATCAGTAAAAGTTTACCCTCTGGTATCTGAGCATGTAGTACCTTGCAAATGCATTCCAACCCTCTTAACTAGTTAAAATGTTCCCATGTTACAATCCCTGCAATGTATTTTGTTGAGCTGCCATGAAAGCAGTTCTTAAAAGTGAAGCTGAATGATGGATGGAGATACAAATTTGAGGAAAAAAAACAGCATATTAATTTATTAGAATGGTTTTATTAAAGTCCAGACCTGAATCCAACAGAGACTTGAAAACTGGAGTTCACAGAAGCTTTAAGTCCAATAAGACTGCATTTTATCTTTTTTGCATAATTACGCACTGCTTTTTTCTGGTCCATCATATGAAATCTCTTTACAACACATTCAAATGTATTCTTCATAATTCAAAGTTTGAAGTTTCCCCCCTCATCATAACTTTTTTCATAATCTGATTATGAAAAACTTGCCATTTTATATAGGGGTGGGCATTGTTTGTCATCTATCGTGACACATTTTTTTTTATAAGAATTTAGATTTACTGTTGTCATAATAAATTTAAACACATTTTTAAAATTCCCCTAAAACTGTCCATATTGTTCGTTTTACTATTTTTCCACAGTTTTTTCATTGAGTATCAATAAAATCAATAAATTCTAAAATATGATTGAATGCAGTTACTGTGAGCAGCTTAGTGATAAAAATCACACTCCATTATGTGGCTAGTGTCCAAAAGAGCAGAATTTGTGCTTGATTGCTAAAGTTACCTAAAATAAATAGCAAAAAATAGTTCTTATTGTCAGTTTTATTGTTATAACAATAGAAGTATAAAGTAGCATGATAAATCTAAGTCCATATTTCCCAGTCATTTTTTTTGCTGCCACCACTTTGCTTCACTGTATGAATTGTATTTTTGCTTTCTAAATATCCAAACGTCTCAAGTTTGTTTCTCACCAAACCAGATAAAAATCTTTCATTTCTTAAAGTAACAGAATCACCAACTCGTCCAATGGACTACTGAAGTTTGTAGTTCTAAAATGAAATTGGGAAAAACCTTTACAAGTCACTTTTGCTTAAAAGAAAGCATCACACTTGAGCAGAAATTAGCAGGTGTGTGTGTATATATTAAGCATTGTAGGCGCGTACTAGTGAGTGTATATGTGTGTGTGCAGCCACAACATATGTTGTAGCCAGTTGGGGAATAGTTTTCCCCAGAGAGCAGTCCGCACGGCCCTCCAGTCAGGGGCTCAAATTAAAGGGAGCAGCAGCATAGCCATGCCTCATCCGCTTTAATAGCATTTTAACTATTATTGGAGCTTTTTATATTTATATATATATATAAATGAGCATTCGGTGATGTTGGTCATGCCGGCACGCCTATGCAAAGGACGGTGCCACAACAGCCTCCAACTGAACTATGACAGGCCAATTAATGGGCCTTCATTGGGAACCAGTTGTTACATAGGTCACCTAAGAAGTGTAATTAAAAAGCATTGTAAATTCTTATTTTTATTGAGAATGCTTAATTAAAAGAGGAAACGCAATCAACTGCGAGTCTTTATATCAAATGCGCACTGCTAAGATTTTTATTGGAAAATAAAAATCTAAAAAAACAAAAAAAAAACAACAGACTGGTTATGAGGTGCTCTCATGCTACAGTGAGCATACACACAGCCACACAAACACACATAAATGTCGCCCACGAGGCTTGATAGATGTGTCACAGTGGGGATGTGAATGGGAGCCAATTACATTTATAATGTCAAACGTGCTGCCGAAATTAGCTTCAGTATTATTATGCGAACGCTAATTGCAAGGAAATGCTAAAATGATTTAAATCACCGGGGCTATTTCCAGACATTAAGGCATTCTGAAGATAGCCACAGCACTAACAATTTGTACCACCCTTTTTATAATTACATTTAATAGGTTGTCTTATCAGCACTCTAAAAGTGGATTTGGATTATCGCAGGCCAGACCGGTCCGTCAGAACAGTTTTTTTTTTTTTTCTTTTTAGGTGATGAGTGCTGGCCATCTTGTTCGTCGGAGGAGGAGAAGAGATAATGTTCTACGGGGTTAAACACTTGGATTGCCACTTCAGAAGGCAAAATGGAACAGAACACCATTGGCGAGGCCATGCTTTGTATTTTCAAGAAGGTCCACCACTGGCATTCAACGCCACTTAGCTTCCCACCACAATAGATTTCCTACAGTATGCAAAGACACATACAGAGCGTGTTGCCAAGCCGTCCTCAGAGCTGACCCCATCCGACGGCACTGACCCCGCCATTGTTGGCGCTCCAGGCATTCAGATTGTATGCAAATAAGGGCAGCGAATAGAGGGAAGGGAGCAGGAGACGTGCTTTGTTATTAAGCAAGACTTGAGTCTGCTTATTAATTTTCAGGGCCTTACACTTGAGCGCTGCTTCGAATTATGACAGTCTAACAAAGTGCTTCAGTAGGTCTACTATCTATGCATGATCATTAAAAAATAAAAATAAAAAAAGAATTAAAGTTAGTTTATTATGAGTTGTGACTTTTTCAAGCTTTTCCAACCCATTTGATTTCTCTATAGATTAGTTTGAAGAACACTCAAACCTTAGACTATGAATGATTCACCGTTTTTCACAACTGCAGCATGCGAGTGCATGAAGAAGAATGGTTATGACTGTGTGAAAGGCAGGGTGTTATCGTCATGGGCCGCTGGGGAAGGGGGCTTAGCGCTCTCTGTCTGCAGCACCTGAATTATCCACAGGTGTACAATCAGCAACATAAGCAATCGGCCTCTTTACCTTAAGTCCACATCATCCGTGGGCCGACCATGTGGACCCAGGGTGCCACTCGGAGCTTACAAGGAGATTAGGGCAAGGATCTCATGAAGATGTATGTTATGTATCATTCATAAAGCAACATATTATCTACAGGATTCAGCTGTTTAACCTACTGGTTAAGTTGTTTTGTGATGTTTTTCCAAGTTTAAATGATGTTCCGGTGTATACAGTGCAACAAACTTTGGAAGAAAATGGAAAAGCAGGCTCAGAATTATCCATACAGGCTCAAATATATTATTTTATTGCTCAAATGTATTGGGCAAGCCTGTTTCAATGATTAGTTATTAAATGATGGACTAAAATGAGCTCAACTTCCATTTCAATTGATATTGTTTTGAAGGGCAATCTTGTTTAGACTGCATAATCCATTTTATTTAGGGTTTGGTTGTGTGTAGATTAAATTTTCTTTTTATTTATTGTTTTAGGTTGTTGTTTTATTTTTGATATTTAAAATGTCTTCCAGTTCCAGTGTGGTGTTCTGTACAAAATTAGTTTGTTGGTCTTTGAGAGGCCAAACTTGCATTATTATGGATTTATCAATATTGTACTTGAAAATTGTCTCAAAACAACATTATTGCTTATTGTAATAATTTTTGGGAGGACTCATCACCCAGTAAAATTTGTTATTGCAACAGACCTGGTATTGGGTGTCTTGTCTTTATGCACATGAATTCTATTGACATGTCATTCTTAATACAAATGCTTTAACCTGGCATTGGCCCACCCTTTACCACAGCTTCAGCTTACATAAGAATCCTTTCCACATGATTTACGAGAGAGTTCATAGGAATTTTTGACAATTCTAGGAGAGCATTTTTGAGGTCGGACACTGATGTTGGACAGGGAAGTCACGTTCCTTTGCACCAAACTTGTTCAGTCATATCCTAAAGAGTCTTGTTTTATGTACTGAAATGGCAAAACCCAAATGGAAAATAAAATTGTCTTTGCATAGTGACAATGAGTTGAGTTGTAAAGAAGCCATAGTTTTTCTCCAGCCATCAACAAGCTCTTTGTAAAATTCTACCTGGATATTAAACTACTCTTATCAGAAATGGTGGAGCTCATTTCATTTTGGAGCACCCAAATATGCTTGTTTTAAAATCTAATGATTTGAGGAAAGTTCAACAATTTGGAACAAATTGTCCTTCATTACTTGTAATACAACAGTAGTAAAGCAAAACAGTCCCTCTAAAACATTGCATTTTTGTCATTAAGGTCCAATATCGTAATATTTGCAAAGTCTGATCATTGATGTAGGCAGCTGCAATCTACACTCATGCTTAAAGGTGTTAATTTTTGCTATTTTTTGGCTTCCTTTTGGTCCATGTCACCATATTTCAACATCTTCTATTCAAAACTGGTTTTAGAATAATTAAAAGAAGATAACACTAAGTTTCTGAAATTACCCTGACATTAACCCTGATGAAAAATGTATGGTCTATGTCCAAAATCTTAGTCCAACCAATTTAAATAAGCTCTACCCTTTTTGACAGAAGTAGTTAAATACCCAGTTTAGAATTATGCTAGAAAGTTGTCGATGGATACAAAAAGAGTGTTATTTCTTGGGACCTTGGATAAAAAGTTCACTTGAGCCTTTATGTAAAAAGAAAATAAAATTTGCAACAACTTTTCTAATTTTTGAAAATCAATTGAATTATGTTCTGTATAAACATTCCAGTCTGAAAAGGGAATAGCATCTTTAAAGGCTTTAGATTAATATGATTTCATGCTCATGGTCAGCAAACTCCACCAGCATTCTACAAGATGCTCAGAAGCAATTATCTACCATTAATTTGTGACATCAACACAGAATATAACTCTGTAATTGGAAAATGGTTTAAATCCTTTATAATGCTCATTTTCTTTAGCAATAACCAATTTATGGGCTTCATTAAGGTTAAACAGGCATCCAATAACAACAAGGATTCACATGTGCCACCAAAGGTAGTCTCCAACCAATACTTTCATAAACTTGTTAAAGGCAATTACTAAGGCTTAATACGAAGCCTGATTTATTTTTTAAGTAATTTCCATTTATACATCCAATAAACAACGGCAACATGAGTGAAGATCGCTTGAGGAGGAAGCCTGATCAAGAGACGTCAGGTGGCTTCAAAACACAAATCACAAATTTAATACAGTTGTCTGCCGTTTTATGATCATTTAGCAAGAGTAAGAGTAATTGAAATAAACTGAACTGAGTTGAAATTTATTAGAAAGCATGACATTAGATTTGGTTGCTTTGAATTTATTTGGATTGGTACTTTATTGTATCCTACTGAACTGGAAAGAAATGTTTTGAGCATGGCTAAAAACCAGCCCCTTCTACTACACTTTGCTTCATCCAGAGTGCCTGGGCTCTGGGAATAGAGAAGCGATTGCTTTCTGGAGGCGTGAAATCTGTTAAGGTTTTAAATTTTACTCAATTGCTAACGTTTGCTCATGACTTATGTAATGCACCAGTTCTACGAAGGTTACCGGAAATTCCCTCCACTATAAACCCCCCCCCCCCCCACTCATCTATGGTCACCTATAGTGACTGAAAGACGGAGATTGCAGATACAAGTGGCCAAAATTAATTTTTTTTACAGGGTGTCCGGGCCCTTCTTCAGAAGCTTGGTCATTCGCTGCTTCTCCACTTTGAGAGCCAAATGACGTGGGTTAGCATCTGGTTTATATCCCTAATGGACGCCTCCATGGTAAGGTTATTCCAGGATTATTTCAATAGGAGAAGACCTAGAGCCAAGGTGCTCAAGTCCAGTCCTCGAGAGCTACCATCCTGCAACTTTTAGAAGCATCCTTATCCAACAGACGGGATTCTGAACAGGCCTGTTAACAAGCCATTCATTTGATTCGGGTGTGTTGAAGCAGGGATGCATCTAAAAGTTGCAGGATGGTAGCTCTCGAGGACTGGACTTGAGCACCCCTGACCGAGAGGAAGACCCAGGGACTTTCTCTAGGACTGGGACTATGTTTCTCAGTTGGGGCGTGGGAACGCCTTGAGATTCCTCCAAGTGCCTAGGGAGAGGGAATTCTAGACCTCTTTGCAAAGGCTGTTATCCCTGCAACCCGGTCCCAGATTAAGCGGAAGGCATTGGGTGGACAAATGGATTTTATTTAGGTGTATCGGAAAAAAGCTCATCAAGAATCAACACATTAAAAATGAATTTAAAAATCTGAATAAGATTGATGTTTATGGCAGTGTAACAACACAGGAAAAAGGTCAATAGTAAAAGCTCTTATTAAGATACTGTAGTAAACCTGTTCTCTTTTAGTGGTTTAATTTACAATTTAGGTTAATTACTCTATTATTGTAAAGGGATTTCAGCAATTTATGTGTATTTATTACTTGTGTATGTTGAGTTTATTGATTTGACCACCATGCATCACCCAAGCAGTGTTTGAAAAAATTGCCTGCAGTTTCCGGAGGTTTGAAACTGATGTATGATTCCTGAGCTGAAAATTGACTTTTCTTTTTTTGTAATAGTGTTCTGTAGATTTACTGTGTAAACTTATAAAAGCACCCTGTGTGCCACCTAAATCAGTCTTACAAAGACTGGCAGCAGCACTGAGCTTTGGAGAGAAAACCAGGGTTGATAATGTTGGCCTTGATTGGGGAGAGGTGGTAATCAAGCTGTGTGCAGTTAATTCTCTGATCCATTATGTGCTTACATACATAGACCCACAGTGAATGATTGTGCTTGAAAACACACGGCTATCAAAAAAAACACATGCACAACAAAAACAGGTGAGCACACACACAACAAGCTGAAAGGGCTCAATATGAAGCATCTCTATTTCTCCACCTCACTGAGTCATTAGCCATTCCAGACGTAGGGTGATCAGCAGAGCCAGCCTGGCCTGAGACAATTAGAGACCCCAGAGGTGGCTGCACATCACAATGAGCCCTGCGGCCATGATTAAAACATCAGCAGCTCTCTATGCAACGCTGACAGGAAGAGGGGGGGGAGGTGAGTAAAAAAATATGAAGGGACAGAGGCTGTAGTTTTTTTAGCTCTCTGTGATCCTACTTAAAAGACTGGTTTGTTTATTTTCGGAAGCTGAGAAAAGTCCTCAAAAGAAAAGTTGAGCTGCGGGTAGTTTTTTTTGTGTGTGTGTGTGTGTGTGTGTATATCTCGCTTTTCTTTCCTTTCAGGACTTTAGCATCAAGTGCATGTTTTGACCTGCTTTAATATTCACCAAAACCTAAAGGAGCTCTGATCCATATAAAGTTGCTTAAACCTACAGCAGCTAGTGGATTACCAGTGCTGCAACATTGATATCTCATTTGACATTTGTGGCTTTGATATGTATCTCAGCCTAGGGAGATTTAGCTAGAAAATCTCCCCCCAAGTGCTTCAATGAGCAGAAGTGCATCCCCATTGAGAAAAGCTTAGAGGTGCTGGGAAAACACTACACTCTTTAAACCTCGTTACAACCATAAACGTAACTGTAAAATGGTGCAATCATGTTGCTTTATCACAAAAAATATCACAATAAAATACACTGATGTCTGTGATTGCAATGCAGTGCACATTTAGGGTGCTCACACAGTAATGGCAAGTTTAGTAAGTCCAATCAAGAGATGAAACGGTTAATCGAATTAATTGATTATTGGAATAATCAATTAATTTAGTGAGCAATTAATCATTAACTGGCATATACAGTATTTAAAAAAGGCCATGAAAAAGAGAAAATTAGGAAACATTTTAAGACAAAAAAGAAAACTGGGCTGAGTTATTCACATGTTTACAATTTTGACAAAAGATCAAGGGTTCTCTAAAGGAATGCTGTGTTTATGGATTTTAGGAAATTAAATGTTTTATCTAAGAAAGGGATTTTTTAATTAGTTTAACTGCAAACTTTAACACATTTTCATATTGTATAAAAAAGGCTCAAGTAAAATCTGCATAATGTGACAATTTCTGTTATCTGATTAATCATCAGTAAAACTGATTAGTAAAATTATGATTAGCCACAGTTCTACTCCAATTATTACTGGCTTATTAGATTTGGGCTAAAGTAACAAGTATCTTAACTGTATTTAATGGTTGGGATGTGTGTAATTCTCATGGAGTCCTTGAGTCAAAGGGGAATCGTTTCTAATCACATCTACTCCAACTGTGATCTGCCCTCAAATTCCCAGAACCCTCTTCCTCGGGTTGACCCACTTCTCCCACCGCATCATCTTACCTTCTCCCAACACTCTGACTGCTCAACCTTACCCTTAAAAGCCTGGCTGTCCTCTGATCTGTTCCGACATCACCACTTACCCAAGGCAGTGGTCCTCTGGAGAAGACTTAGCTATCCCAGAGTCCCTGCTGTGGGCAGCCCTCTGTCCCTCTGTTCATATGGTTCAGTCACCATTGAGCAATGCCACATGGGAGCTCTACACACTACAGTGCCTCACCCACCATGGTTTCACCAAACACCCTTTGCACATCGAACTCTAATCATCGTTTTCCAAAGGGACCAGGTGAGGCTCTTCATCCAGACCGTAGAAAATCTATGGCTGGTTGTTCAAACTCTTCTATATTATAAAAAGTCAATTTGGAAGTATAAAATGTTAGCCATTTATATATTTGAATCTAGCTTGTGAAAGCAATGTTCAATAGTGGACAAATTCTAGCATTTAAACTGAAATTCAACTAAAGATGTTGGTATCATTAAGGTATTCTCTTGTTTGTGGTATCTAGCAGAGAACAGTAAGATTAATACATTTACATGCAATGTATTTTGCATGAATATATTTATTAAAAGTTAAGAACTACCGTGAGGCTTGTGGTTGTAAAAGAGTCTGCTTTGGAAGAAACATTTCTGATAAGTCCAGAGTTAGGTAGGTTAGCTACAGTGCTAATGCTAAGGCAAAGTTACTAGCAAGAAAGGCTTCTACTTAACCTTGAGGTAGTCATTGCTTATAAACAGCGGACCTTACTTTTGACCCCGGATCTTATATTGTCCAACACATAGATCTAATTTATTGTCTTTTTGGATAGCTTTCATTTCTACAAAACTTAGCCAGTTTTTAGAAGGTGTTTTGTACTATAGAGGACTGATCCTGCCAAAATTGGCAAACACAGAAATAAATAAATGGCTTGGTAAATTTTCCAACTTAAGAGCTTCGATTTGATGCAGACTGAATCCCTGTGGCCCCCTTTGTCACCTTACCTCCTATAAAGAGTGAGAAGGAAAAACACTACCTTAAAAAAAAAGAATGGATGTGTTTCATTTAGGTTTCACACATTCAATATTTATACATTCTTGGCTCTAAAATACAGTATAACGCCTTTAAATTCTACCCAAACAAAAATGCATTCATATGGTTAAGCCTATTATCTTGGTTAAATTGTACAATTTTTTCAGTGCAACATCCTTGGACTTAACCTTTGGTTGTTAAAAAAAAATGTTAGAAAGTTCCTGGTTAAAGCTAAAAGGAGAAAGACTACCTCTTGTCTAATGCAATATTGCATCTAATGGGTCCAGGTTGTGGCTGCTAAAACTGTCTCGTTGCATTTGAGGTGTTGCAGCATCCCTTGTCCTGACACATGCTATAACAACTAATTAAATGTGATGGCTGATATTATTCAATTCGGAAACAGTCGTACCTCAAAGAGCAAAGAAAATTACAAAATTGATTTGATGACAGCTAAATTGCAAGAGAAGGCCTTGATTTAACCAGCCAATGTAAATGAGTCCAATTTAGAATCGTGTAATGCGGGCCGGGAGAACGCGGCGGAAAATGATCAGGCCGGGCCAGTCACAGATATTAAAATGAATTATATCTAATCGGAATTTTAGTCACGGTGCATTAACTAATAGAAAGTTATTAACATTTCAAGAGCGCATGGAAGCGAGGGGGGGAATAAAAAAGCTTTTGCCTGCAAAATTAACAGTGGCTGGGCTGACCCACGGGCCTGTGGATGTGAACACTGTAATGACAGCATAATGACATATTTACATTTAAAACCTCACTGGCTAATATTCAGATCCGGAATTAGACATTAAGTCAAGGAATATTTGGTTTACCCCCTCAGCCTCACTGTCTAACTTCAATCGTACAAACTTTTAATCCTCTGAAAAAACTAATGGTTATTATTTAACCGAATGTAACCGTTTGCATCCATTTGCTAAGGATGTGCTTAACTATTTATAGAGAACTATTTTAGTACTTACTCCAAAAGCATAATTGAATTTGCTCTTCTCAAAACGTGACAAAATCTAATTAATCCGTTTGCTCATAAGCTATGTCTTCCCATATTGAAAAGTAAAAACAAATCAATAGTAAATGTGTAATAGAGATTAATCAGGTTTAGAATCAACTCCATGATCACCAACAGTTTAAAAAATATACACTAGCTTAATAAATTGAACAAAATGATCAACATGAAGCCCTAATACCAATTAATCCAAATAGTTGTTCTAAAAAGGGACGTAAATATCTAAATTGTTAATACCTAATCATTTTTAAGTGATTGTTCGATTTTCTGAAACTTGAAGGAAGGGTTTAATGCTTAGTTTTAGTTTCATTATTTACCTTTAAGACTAAATATTAAGATTTTTTTTTTACAAAAATGGACAAGAGTATGGTGCTGGCTCAACCAGAAATATTGACGTGGGTCTGCTTGGTCAATCCATCCAAGGGTTTGGAAGATCCATTTGATAGTTTGGTTTGGATTCAAAGGATTTTCTGAACAGTCCTCAGCAAGTAAGGAACTAAACCTCACTTTCTCACATGAAAGTGATGGACTAACGGTCCAGGGGTCCCCAAAGTCGGTCCTCAAGGGCCGGCATCCTGCGTGTTTTAGTTCTCTCTCTGGTTTAACACACCTGGATCCAATGATGGCTTGTTAGAAGGCCTAAGATGAACATTGACATGATGAAAAGGTTGTTACTAGCACCAGAGAGAAAACTAAAACATGCAGGATGCCGGCCCTCGAGGACCAACTTTGGGGACCTCTGGAACCTGTTCTAACAGGAAGACATGCAGACCTTTTCCCTCACAGCCACATCTACAATGTGAGGTGCATTGACACAAGCTACATCATGGTTAAAAAGCGAGTTTAACCTTAGCAGTAGCACTATTATGAAATTAGCCAAAACTGGACACAAATTCTTTAAATTTATTTTAACAAATACTTTGTTGTTTAACTATTAAGTTTCATTCTATGACATTGACATTGTTTCAGGCTTAAGAAGCAAAGTTTGCTAGCAAGTTTGACTTAGGGTTGTCACTAAACTAGCTAGGAAAGGATCACAGCCCTGACTCCAACGTCTCACTGCCCAGCTTTCTAACCTCATAGCCAGACAAGGATTTAAAGAGGAGCAACAAAAACACAAGTGGTATTAACAGTGCTAGCTAACAACTGACAGTGCCATCCAGAACATTGTTACTGTGAAATATCGTCTCTACTGCCTGGATATTTAACTGTTCATGTCATGAGACTGTCATATAGCAACAGTGTCTTTTTTATAGAGTTAAAGAGACATTTAATTTGCTTTTTGAATTGAACTGAACTGCCTCAACCCAATTAGTCTGACTGGTTCTAAGCTAGTTAAAGCATTATACAAGGTTAAACTCTTGCTCCAACACAGAGGCTTTCTCAGTCCCAAGTCTTGTAGCAGTATATATAATCATTAAAAACGACTCAGGTAAGCATATCGGCTTAACTGTTCTCCACTGGACCAATGAGAGCAACAGCTGACTGAACAAACATACCCAACCAAATTCTAGCTAAATTTGCTACAAAAAAAGTAGTGAAATTTAACCGTGACAGAATATTGCAAAGTAACTATTCAGAGGTAAAATAATTTTATTGACTAATATTTAATTCCTTTTTACAGTGTTTCATTCACTATATCTACTTCATCCCTTTGTTTCAGTGCTCCCGCCACTTGTCTCTGCTGTCTTGGGTTTAGTTATACTACATCTTTTATCTACCGTGTTACGATAGAGTGCCATCTCTCTCGCTTGTTGTCTTTCATCCTCTTATAAAGTGCATCTATAGAAATATTTGCCGTCTTTGTGTTTTTCTCTCTTGCGATGAGCCCAGCCTGTCATTAGGCTACAGGGCCATCCCTGACAGCTTTCTTTACCCCTGGCAACTGAGTTTTGTATTTTAAGCGTTTTACTTTTATATTAATTTACTTTTCTCATCAATATCACTTAAGCGTCTTGTAAGTCTTCAGTCTGCAGGGGGGTGTTTTTATGTTCAAGGGCTTAAAAGAACACAGGCAAGTGCTTAAAGACACAGCTTTTGAGGCTGTTGATACCTGGCAGGTTTTACTAATTTTCAAAGCAAAGCGAATCTCCATAATGGAGCGGCACCCACCAGTCAGCCAAGGACAACGCAGGCATTCAAAGGCGTTTCATCACTTATCACACACACTGCCCACCAAGCCATTAGTATTCACAACACATAAGAAGTTTCATGGACATCACACGAGACAGCTCAGAAGAACTCAAAGAGTAGAGGGTCTTTAATAAAGGCATCAAAATCTCTCTGTGTTCATAAAGTTTAGTTTTTATGACCAGGGGCGGGAGGGTTTATTTAAATCCCAGTGTTTTTCAATGAGCGAGCGGAACAATTTATAGCCACACATGTAGTATACGTTAGTGTGAGTGTGTGTTATTGTTTCTAGGTTTCACCCGACTTGGGCTGACCTCTGGCTCAACACGTTCAACGCCAGACATCGGCGCTCCCCTGCTCTCCTCATTTCCACTCCGCTTGTCTGCAGCCGCTCTGTTCAGCCACAGCGAGAGATGAAATTTTTACGCTGGGCAGACAGCCTTTTTTTTATAATTTAAAGCACAGCATGAGGAGGAATGGGAGAGCTGAGAGGTGTAGAGCTTTGTGGTGTGGTGGTGGTTGGTGTGTGCTTAATGTTTGATTTATAAAACAAATAAAAACCAGAATTACGAGTTAGTTTTTTTTTTTTCTTTTTCCCGCCGCATTTTGGAAAAGTAAGGGTCCTGGCGTGTGCATGTGTGTGTGTGTGTGTTTGGACCGCAGGGAGACGTACAAGGAGAGACAACGTCCGAGGTTTCTGAGCTTCAGGGTCGGACTATGAAATGTTCCCTTTGCAAAATGTACGATGGTATTTGAGAAAAACGTGAAGCCTTGCTTCGCCGTGTCCTTTTCGGCTGACACTTTTAGCTTTTGACATTCATGTGCTCCGCGTGTGTGTGTGCGTGTGTTTAGTTTGTGCAAGTGGTGGCCTGATGAATTAAAAAAGAAAAAGCAACAAAGAGTGTCTTGGCTCTGACGTCCAGCCAGCAGACCTTCTCCTCAGCCCACCATCTGCTCCCCGGGTCAACAGACTCCCCCTCCCAGCCAGTGTACTGCCAGAGAGCCTGGTAGCTGCCTTCAATATGCCTGAAGACAAAAACCAGGCCTGGATTTTCTGACAACAGCAGCTTCCTCTGATCGTCTTTACTCTCTTCTCCTAATGTAGAGTCATAAACTGGATGAATGACTTTAGGAAATTTGACAAATAAAAATGTTGGGCTGTATCAAGAGATGGCTTCATAGCGCCGGCTATGACAGAAAATATTGATAAAACCCATTAACAAATTGCAAAAATATTAACAAACGGCTGACTCTGCATCCGATAGCTACTTCTTAAGATTAAATGTTGAACATCTTTTTGCATTGATGTAATTAGGCAGAATATTCAGATAAAACTACTTTGATTTAATGGATGAAATATTATCTATATGGACTAAAATTTTTTTTACAATATTTTCTGTTAAGACTTAAAATGGTAAACATTATAATGAAAAACTATTACTTACTCTTTAGGTCCCTGTATGACAGCATTCACAGCGTCACAAATAAATACTGTTCTTCAAAAATATTCCCATTTCAAACAGGCTTCCTCAGGACGCCACTTATATAAGAAGTGAGATTTATATCACTAAGCTGCACGTAGTAACTTTTAGAGGTTGTAGGACAATTGAGACTGGGTCAGGGGTTCTATTAGCATAACGACGCGAAACACACAGACAGAGAAGGTTTATATCACACCTTAATAATGTTTTAGAATGGACCAATCAAAGTCCAGACTGAAATCTGACTGGAAATCTGCAGCATAATATAAAAATTAATTTTCAGAGACGCTTTACATTGTTTTGTGAGCTGGGCAAAAATGTCAGAATCTGGATGTGGAAAGATGGAAGAGAAAAAAAAAACTGGATTTTTGGGGCTGAATACAAATGCATGCCACACTTTTCAGATTTTTTTTATTTGTTAAAATCTAAGGAATCATGTAATATGATTGTGCTAATCTTCATGTTAAATCCCAATAACATGCATTGATGTTTATGGTTAACCTAATTCTTAATGCTAAGAGTGTGTTTCCAGGCCAAAACGAAATGAAATAAATTGAACAAATACATGTTGTGGTGAAATCAGTGGCTTCGTTTGTGGGCAAAAAAAGGTAAAAGCAGCACAAGGCCTGAGGTGGCTGTATTTATAGAGTGAGAAACAAAGAGCCCAGATGCTCAAAGTCACCCCAACTTGCCCAGCCAATTTGAAGCCATAAGAACACAAGGGCAGAAAAACTGAGCTGCATACGGCACCTATAGACCATCACCTGCAGAGACATTACAAGTTTACTTTTTAATATTCAGAAAAAAGTCCAAACAAAACTTTAAATTTAAGCTAGTAATTATTTGGTTTGATGTTCTGAGCTAAACTGTTGTCTTCATTCTGCTTCCTTCCATATTTTAACTTCTATATGCATATTTTATTCTCTAACATATACTGTATGTAAATAAGAACACATTCTCTAGAACTGTGCTCTCTCATTTTACTGAAAAAAATGTAACAAAAAAAAGTTTGAAATTGGGATCAAACATCAGATTTGGATCACAGAATCACTTGAAAAGCCTATCATCAATAATGAGTTTGATTCTCTACTCACCAATGCAAATCAAAGGCAAGATATGCACTGCTAGCTTAATGAAGTATTTATTTATGACTGTTTTGCTGCAGATGTTCTGTAAACTGTGAGCTGCTGCCAGGGTTATCTTGCAAAAGAGATTATTAATAAAAACAATAATAATAATAATTTAATATCATATTAAGCTGAATGGACTTTGCTTCACAATCCTCTGAGAGCTGATGTTATCCCTCTTGTTTTACCATTCTTTCTCACTAGTTTTTCCTTCCACTCAACCTTCCTCTAACATGTTTGGAAGCAGCATTCAGTGAAGCTTTTTACCAATGACATATTGCTGGACAACTGTCAAATCTGCAGTCTTCCCATGAGTTAATGCCACAATTTAGTGTAATCTTTTTCCAAGAGACTGAATTATTTATTTTTTGTTTGTTTTTATTAGCTGTTCCAACATAATCATCAAGCAGAAACAAATACTTGAAATATGTCAGTCTGTTTGCAATGGTAATATATGAACTCAATTATGACATAAATTACATTTTCAGTGATTTTCTAAATGAATGTAGATGTTGGGTAGCAGAAAATGTCGGTTTCAGGCAGAAATAAAATATTTTTCTTATAATGAAATATAACGTGTGAATAAACCAACAGACAGCTTAGAGTTACTTAAAGTAAATAACCTTTAGGAGATTGGTGCATCCTCATTCTCTAAGGCACCAGCAGCTCTTTAATGCTCGTTTTCCTGATGCTCACTCATTCTGCCTGCGATGTGGACTTTACATACTAATAATTTTCTTTTACTGCCTTGCTGAGCTCGTTTGACGTACGCAGCGTGTCGGATTGTGGGTACTCCACGTAATTAAACTCTCTGGAGGAGAAAGAGAAAAAAGAAACAAAAAAAACAGGTACATTCCCATCACCAAGGTGAGAGTGAGAGCATTTATGCCGTGTGTTTTCGCGCGAGAGCAAAAAGGTGTCTGCATCCAGGCCCGTTAGCACCTAGTGGGGAAAAATAAATAAATAAATAAATAAAAACGTTTTTCTCCCCTTACCACTTTACAAATGAAATCAGCGCTGTGAGGCGGTGGATTAATATCATAAGGAAGGCCAGAGTGGGCCATTAGAGCGGTGTAATGTTGCTCCGGGGCCTTGTGATGGATGGCCGTCGGCGCTGCGGCCCTATTTGCACACAGTCACCTCTGTGGTGGCCGCCATTAGCAGGACATGGGAGGTAAGGGCTGAGGGATGGCGTTGATGCGGCTGGACCGCGGTTTTATTACCACTGAGGTGTGTTTGTATCTCCCTGTATATGCTGGCTGTAGTATTTGTGTGTTTTTTCATTACTGTGTTACTGTTATGAAGGTGTGTGTGTGTGTGTGTGTCTCCTCAGCAGACAGATGTTACGCTCCCCGCCCTCCACTCTATCTAACGTGTCTGTCTGTCTCAATGGACGGTGGTAGCAGGCAGCAAGCGCACTCAGTGTAATTAAGACAAATTAGCCTGGATGGCAGCTTGCAATAACAGCAGCATATGTTGGGAGGCTGGAGTACAGAAGCAAACAATCAAAATCATCATTAGCAAATCACTTATTGTAAACAGAAGGACGTTTTCCACCTTGGAGCGCTCGGAGATGAAAACGACGACTGGATAGGTTTGGAATGAATTTATTTGAAGTCGTTTATTTTTCCTACCCACTTGAAACGAATTAGCATTTTTGAATCTTTAAACTCACTCCTCTAAAAGTGCCTGTTTTCAAGTGACGACATTTCTTGCCAAAAGATCTGAGGGTATTATAACGGCGCTTTATTTATTGTTAGATTTTTTTTTAAAGAAGTCTGTTAAACTTTACCACCATATTGTGTCTAACAAACAGACACACAAACAAAAAACCATCATTGCCCTTCCATATTCTGTTGCTCCAAACTCTTGGTATGCTAAAAAAATTTCCAGCCAGAAAACACGAGAATAGTGTGGAAACTAAGACCAAGTTGGTTGTGAATAACTTTTCCCCTTAATAAATAAAAGCATTTTTTATTTACACTTTCCTTCTTTAGAAATGTGGGCTGTGCATGCCAATATTAGCATTTGGGACATCTGTGCTGCTCCTTAGCATTGAGGAGCTATTTTAGGCTTGCACAGCTTCTGTTATATGCTAACTTCTTTTAGCATAGCAATTATCTTTTCCAGTGACCAATCAAGCAAAAGTTCACCCCCACTGGTCCAAAAGAAGCAGCTTTGTCGTCCATCAATGTTTGCAGATGTCGCTTGTCCGTCACATTTACAGGTAGTACCAGAAACGTGCAAATACAAAAGGTTCCGGTGGGAACCTTTGTATGCAAAAAACAAAAAAATTAAATTACTAATTGCATTAAAATTGAGATAATTAATCATTTGAAATGGCTTGGGCCTGGTGAAATCTTTGTTGTGCATACAAGCAGCTGTAATGTTTTACTTTGGAATTTAAGGATGTATTTATTGTTTTACACCCATCGATCCCCCTCCCTTCTCTTTTTCCTCGCCTCCTCGGCGCCTGTTGTATCCTCTCCTTTCTTCGCCACGTCTTTGTCTTGCTCTATCGCTCTCCGTGTCACTCCTCTTCTCCACACTTCACTCTCCACCTCCCTCAGCATTTCAAAAGAAGGAATTACTTTTTGGGGGCTGTCATTTGGCCCTGGCCAAAAATTCATTTCTGTGGGTCAAGTGTTTCAAACTGTCATTTTTGACAGGAACCATCTCATACAATAACTATATGGAGGGACCTTGACTTGGGAGTGCTTTTTTTTTTTTTGCTTTCTCCACTTCTTTTCTCCCCTCTCTCCTCTCTTCATATGCATGCTAAAAAGATTTCAGCTACTGTAGGAAGAAGATGGAGGCAGAGATCAATACTCGATTAAGAGAATAAACTCGACCACGCACAAAGTTATGTGACGGGTAAAAGAAAGAAACAAGATGTTCAGCAAAGAAACCGTCCAGCTGGAGTACAAAGGCAGATAGCCGACTCTGCGAGAAGCGAGACTCTGCATGTGCGGAATAAAAGTGAGGAGAATATAAACCTCTGCATGTGTTTGCTGGGGACAACCGCTTTCTGTGGCATTGGACTTGAGCAGACAATCTATTTACAGTGAGCTCAGGGGAGCCTATAAACAAATGTTGAGTAATTTCAGCCAGGAGTAATTACCCTTGCCGCTGACAAGGAGAGTGTGTTAGCGCTCCCCTTCACCCTCGGCCCTGTCCAGAAGGCTTCGAGCTGCTGCGCGAACGCTCCAACACCCGCCCGGACATGCACAGATGTACATTCACACAGGAGGAACTCCTCGCATACACATGGCGTCGGTCCAGCTGTCGATAGCGCCGACTCCGACCGCGGCTCTGACGAAACGCACTCGCCTGCTTGGAATCGTGTTATCTTCCCCCGCTGTGAAAGCCTGGGTGTTTCAAGGCGAGGAACTTTTTTTGGAGCTTTATTAGGGTTAGGCTTAAAAACAAGTAAGTGCAGCTCTGGCTGCTTTCAGTGACCTTCAAGTCATGGATTCACAAGGAGGAGCTGCTTCTTATCTGCTGAGAAGTAAACTCACTTTCAAATGATTTTTTTCTAGTTTCCCTAAAATACTCAGAGCTCCCTACTGTAAACCTTCATGATGGCAGCATCATGCTGTGGGGTATTTTCTTTCTAGGAGATGAAACGTGACTCCAGGATGACAACCCAGAACAAATGTAAGTTTTTCAAAGTTCAGACGTAAATTCAATTGGGAATCTGCGACAAGAGGCAGATTTTCTGGAGTTATTTTGCACAGAAAAATGGGCATAAATGTGCATTGTTTCAATTCATAATTTTTTTTTTTTATTATGTTTTTTTTCACTTGATAATTATGCATTAAATTTAATTATGAATGATGATCATGAATATTTTGCAAAAAAAATATTTTTTTTTTACTAGATTTCTAAAAAAGACAAAACAGTGACTCCAGAAGAAAACAACATTTCAAGTGAAACAGATCAAATGGACATGTGAAATTTGAATAAAAAGCGGTCCTATTAAACAATTAAGTTAGCATCTTACCTGCACAAGGCAACTCTCATGGTGTCTTCAACAGATCAGTTGAACACCGATGTCATGAGATGCTGCTGTCGGACCTAAACACAAACAGGTGGATGAAGAAGGACTGACTAATCACAAGCAAATACAGGGAAAAACAAGAGAGTAGTTTTTAATATACGAGACCATACGTGACTCTGGTAACGAGGAAACAAATGGAGCAAAGAACATAATCAGAGTCAACGCATGAGCCAACGCATGAGCCAAAAACTAAAACCAAAAGTCCTACAGCACCATGACAATGGAGGATGAAGCTGACTTGGAATGTCTTATGCTCATTTTAAACATTGAAAACAACATTCAATTTGGATTTGATGGTTATTTTCACAAAGTGAATGATTACTCACACCATTATAAAAGTAGTTTTGGCCTCGGCTTCTCTTGACTTCTCTTGTTTTTAAGTTGCTTTTTAAGATTTTAATGGAACCTTAGTTCAGCAAGTATAAAATATCCAGTTAATGCACTTTTTATTTTATTTTAACATCAGTAAGAACCACAAAATCCAGCAACAAAAAATGTTACTTAGCTAGACTTAAAGGAGTAAGTCTTGATTTTTTTAAGCAAGATTCTGCTAAAAAGTTAGCAGAAAATGTCTTACCTGCAGAAAATAAAGTTCTTGGCATTTCCACTTGGAGTATGCTACGCCAAAGTAAGCATAATCAATATTATGGAAAATACGATAATACATTGTGACCACACTGTAACTTGTAGTAAAATACAAAATATTTAAAACAAGCCGTTTCTGCTGATTCTCTCCTTCCTCCAAAGAATAAAAGATAACATCTGATATTATGGCTGTTATGGGTGTATAAACAGTGACACTGTTTGATAAGCATTATCATATTTTCCGTGACAGGCTATATTTCTATAATATTAATTAAACTTATGGTTTTGGTGTGGCATATTCTTCTTAAAGGCTAAAGGAGAGGAAAGTACGGTCTAAAAAAATGTCACAGCGCCTCCTGCGGTCACAGAAAAACATGCAACACCTACCCTGACGTCACAGCTTCAGCACACCTGGTTCATTAGCAGAGCTGGACCGCATAGTAGTGAAGTTTAGCCATTTAATTAAAGTGTGTAGAAGCAGGGAAATATCTAAAAGCTTCATGACAGTGGCTGTCAAGGATTAGAGTTTGAAACCACCGCACATAAGTCGCAGGTTTTTATAGAATGACGATTAAAGAAAGGGGAAATAGGAGCTACATTATTTCCAAAGTGGGATATAGGATGTTAATGGCTCCTAAACTGTTCGTGTTAGATTTAGCTTTATAATAATGACCATATGAATAATGACTCATTCAATTATTCAGGGGAATTTCGGTTCAACCAAAATAACGTAACTTACCTCCGTTATTCTCTCTCTGCTAATCTAGCTGTGTTGTTTCAAATCCACTTCCGGATACAGCAAGCATATCAAAATAAAAGCACTTCCTGTTCTGTTCTGAATATTCTCATTTGCTGCCACATTTTGTTACTTTAATTTTAGTTTATGCAGTATATTTTAAATGTGCATTTAGAAAATAGTTTTCAATTTGTAATTACAAAAAAAAAGACAACATGAAGGTAATTTGACAAAAACACAGTTTAATTCATTCAAAGATTATAATTTAACAAGTCTAATAGGGTAATTTATACATTTGATCAAGAATTTTACATATTGAATTACTTCATAAATGAGTTGTCAACATCTCTGCCTCCAGGTAAGACAGGTCTCCTTTCACTGAATGTAGTTACAAAAGTTCAAATGTATCCCATTAAACTTCATTTTAAAAAAAATTGCTTGAATGGATAAAAATACTGAAACCAAGCCAGAGAGCTCAAGAAGCTGAAAGTTACTTTTAATTAGCATTCTGGACGTACAGTCATCAAGCTAACAAATCATGTTATTGAGTAAAAACAAGACAAACAAAAAGCATGCAATCAAAGTCACATTGAGTGCTCCATTGTTTTACATTTTAATCATTTGGAAGACTTAATTACGGGATTGAAACGTACATAGCAAACAAGCAAATTAATTTTCACCTTAACCTCCGAGAGTCGAGCAGCCGAGATGCAGACTTTATCCCATCGGATCGATTATGATCTCCCCGCTTGAACGGAATGGATTCCCATGCAAATTCGGCCCGATCGATGGGCGTTCCTGTGGAATCAATGTGGCAGCTGCTGGATACCACTGTATGAGGAGAGGATGAGAAAATAACAACACACTATTATTATTATTATACTGAATAAAACATCAAAATATGATCTCTGTAAAAGCAAAAAAAAAAATTTATCTATAATCAGTTTTGGGTATAGAGCTCGAGAGTAAAAAAAAAAAGAACAAGCATTTTACAATACAAAGCTACAGAGATAGCCTTTCCTTACCCCAACACACTATCTCTTCTTATGTAGCTTTGAATACTGAACAGGGGAGAGATGTGGCTGCTTAGCCTTAGAGTTTCTGGTCACTCATAGCTTTAGTGGAACTTTATGTACACAATCATCTAAATGGGTGTGATTTCACATATTTGCTACTGTGAGTTTAAGAATGTTCTCCGATA
Source organism: Brachyrhaphis terrabensis (assembly GCA_903067065.1). Lineage (NCBI taxonomy): Eukaryota > Metazoa > Chordata > Actinopteri > Cyprinodontiformes > Poeciliidae > Brachyrhaphis > Brachyrhaphis terrabensis. Next base: position 21,960 of record CAEGAG010090829.1, on the reverse strand, counting down.
AAAAGCTAATCAGCTGGGAATAAACTTAAGCTTACTGAAGGTAAAGGCACAGTTTCACATCCCACTTTACAGATTCAATGTCACATCTCTGCTGTGTGATCCATATTACATCACATCTTTCACTGTCCACTTAGGAGGCGCGACATTAGCATTTTAGTGCCACTCACACACCGAGGAGGAATGCGTGTGTGTTTCCTCCAGCAGCCTGTCCATTTCTGTGACCCACACTGAGATTTCCATTGAATTTCATTCAGAAACTACAAAAAGCTCATATTTATATCCCCTGATCACGTTCTTATCAATGAAACCAAATATTTAATTATAGTTTGTGCATAATTAAAAGGGAACATTAGTTTTAGGGTCTCAGACTAGTTCAGAAAAGGTGAGAACTTTGATTTCCACCACAATGACCTTTACATTCAATGGTGTCATAAAATCAATAAAGGTTTTAATTTAATCTAAGATTTAGAATATAGTATACACAGTATAGATGAGTACGGAGGCCGCTCCACAAGCAGAAAGTGGACTGTAGTGCAGAGCATTCTGGGTAAAAGCAACCAAAACAAATGCGCTAGTCTAGCGCTAGAAAGATAAATATCTCGAGATTTTTTTTCTTTTTTGTCCAAAGACAAAAGAGAAACCCTACAGCGGCTAAAATCTGACACCATTTCATTTTTGCTTACGTTTCGTGAAGAAGGAAGTTGCACTCATGTCTTATCCTGAGATTTTTTTTTTTTTTTGTCGTTTGCTTCAGTGGCTCTTGCTGCAGCGCCTCCACAGTCGAGGGAGTAAACAGGTTTTTCGAACAGTTTGGACCGTTTGACAGAATGCAGTGTGAAAGGAAACCCCACCAGCTAAAAATGTAACAAATGTTGCAAGTTTAGTCCTCAGGTGTGAAAACACCTCCAGTGTCTTCAAATCAGACTGAAACAATGGCACCAAAAGAAAAATCTCAGGAGGACACAAGGTTCCCTACAGGTGAAGATGATTCAAGATCCTGTTACTAATTGAAATTATTTCAATTAACAGAGCCTAATCAAGGCCATCTATGAAGCATCATGGCGGGGTCATGCAGTCGCAGTGTTCCATGTTTTCCCAGTCTTCTGTTTTTGACCCCACACCTCAGAGTTTTGACAGTCTTGACCTCTTCAATACACCAAGCAACAATTCATCCTGAGGAGAAGAACAAGTAGACGGGGAGGGGGGGTAAAAAAAAAAAAGAAGAAGAAGCTTAGAGCGGGGCCGATCGATAAACAGAGTCGGAGCTGTGATTTATTTACCGCTGTGTGTTATGTAGAGGCGAGAGCAGGGAGAAGAAAAGCCTTCTGATATGGCCACAGGCAGCCGACATAATGGGGCCCTCTCAATCTTCTGTGAGTGGCTTGTTGGATTGTCAGGCGGGTTTCCGCCAGTGTTCAGAAGCGCTAGCCGATCAAGCCCCTGAGACGCGGGCGACCAGACAGATGATTACTCACTGTAAACGATCCAGGAGGGGGGGAAAAGGAGAAATAACTACAGCGGATATTGATGACTCAATAGACTCTGTGACAGAGGATTCCATTTGTGTCTAGATAAAGTGTTGACTGTCTTGGATCAATCATAATACAGACCCCTTATTGAGCATAAAAACCATGTTTAATCTCATTAAACCCAGATCAAGCTCCTATCTCTCCCCCTCTTGTCTCTTTCCTAGGAGCTTACACATACCTGGCAGTCTGTCTTTCACTGTACAGCCATGTGAGCATGAGGCAAAAAGACAGTGGGGGATGGGTGGGGATATTAGTTGTGTTGGTGGTGGTGAAGGGGTGGAGGGCGAGGGGTGCAAGAGGAGGAAAGGCATGGGTGAACAAGAGAAGATGGGGAAGGATAAAGAAACCTGTGAGGCAATCATTTCTGGCAGAGTGGTGGCAGTCAGTTCAGGCGGTTGCGTGTGTGTGTGTGTGTTTTTTTTTGTAATTTCAGACAGTTTGGACGCAGACGAAGCTCAGCTTTGGCCAATAACAGTTTACGCACTGCTGATGTCATCACATTTTGACAAACTTCTCAATCCGCAGTGACCTTGGTGGTGTGCAAACACACTCGCCCATCTCTCCGCACATCTACTCTGCTCTCCCTCTGACCGTCACTGAGCAGAAGTCGACGGCAGTGGGAGCCGGTTAAGTTTTACTGTGGGATGGCAGGAGCTGTAAAACAGAGTTTGGCTCATAAAAATGGTTATGGGGTTGACATTTTAAACAGTTTTTTAGCATCTTCATTTTACAGTTAGCATGGTTAGTATAGCTAGCCAAGCCAAAACCACAATTAACGTGTGTTTGGTCTAAAGAATATACATTTACCTTGATAGTTTGTTCAATAATAAGTGGAGGTTGAAACTGACTAAGCTATTTTCTGTTCAGCCTTCCTGTTATCTAGTTGAGTCTGCTCTCTCGCTCACTTTCTAGACACCTAGGTGCAAATGTCTAGATTTCATTAATTATGGTGTTTCATAGTCATAAAAACCAACTCTGTTATATGTTTTAGTTATTTTGCTGCTGATACTCACCCAACTTAAATGAATGGATGATTAAGAGGCTTCTCAGGTACTTGTTGACAGTGCAGAGGTAATGCAAAGATAACAAAATGGCCTTGTATTGGTACAAAATGAGGGGGCAATCTGGTAAAGAGGCAAAGTGGCCAGCAGTCACCACTACGCTTACAGTAAGACAACTAATAAGATGAAATGTTTGATGGTAGTGTGGAAGGAGGTAAACATTATGCTAATGGTAAGAGAACCTCAAAACCTCAAATATGGAACTCATTACAAAATATAAACTACTCAGATTAGGGTATAGGACTAGGCTATAATAACATTAGATTAGCCAATTTAGCATAAAATGTCAATTTTCTTTCAAGAAATTGTCATTTTAGGGAGGGAATTTTAGAATAGTCAACAAAACAAGTTATTTAAAGAATTTAAAGTTTGAAATGTAGGTAAGTGTCAGTAGCCTGAATGATCCGGGGAAATAAGGCTGTGGTGGAACTCAGGTGACACTCACCTCATCAGTCAGGCCTCTTCCTCCCCCATCCTCGCTCCGTGCTGGAGGCCTTGGCCCTGAAACCCAGCTGACTGACAGCTGTTGATTTGGATCGCTCCATCACATGCCAGATAAAAGAGAGATTCAGGACTCACCCCTTTCCCTCCCCTCCGTCCCTCCCTGAAGTCCCTTCCCGCAAACGCAATTCCCAGGCACCAGACTTTCCGCAGGCCCTCCTAATGAAGTCATTCCCAGTACACATGATCGAGGAAAATTGCCACAGCACCAACACCGGTGCTCCAGCATCTCCCATCCCCTCCCCCCACCACCACCCATCACCTCTCAGTGTACTCGTGTGGAAACAGCAAGTGGTTGTGTGCGTTTCCTGCGTGCGTCCCTTCCCTCCCCGAACGTGAACGCGGGTGTGTAGGTGTGTGTTTTCTAACGCTGACTGCTACTAATTGGATGTCTCCATCCGCAGTTATACACGACGTGGCTTTATGGAGGAGAGAGAAATCACTCCAACACTGTGGAGGAAACGCGGTGTTGATGAAATCTGCTGGCAGTAAAGGAAATGATCAGATCATGAGGTTTGATAACACAAGAAAAAAACAGTCAGTAGACGAAGACAGAGTGATTTGTTCCTCTGGAAACACAGTAGCCTTTGATGGGTTATGAAGCTAATGAATCTCTGAAGACATCACCCATTGAAAAATATGCGCGTGGAGGTCCGACGCATCGCCTAATGCGCATCAGAGTCCCTGATAGTTCACTAAGCGACACTTCCTCTGGAGAAATCCTCCAGAGAGGCTGTCAGTCGGTCCGTCTGCCACTCACCGGCAACACGACAGCTAGTCCCCGAGTGGCTGCAAACACTCTGCAAGCTTCGCCGATCTGACAACGACAACAACAAAAAGTGGGGGAGGAAACGTGTTACCTAAGGTACCATCAAGTGACATCCAAAAAGGCTCTTTTTACGGTTTTCTTCGTCTGCAAGAGGGAGGTGGGCAGTGGAGGGAGGGTAGGTCATGTTAGTAGAGGGGTTGAGTGATCAAATAGACCCGATTCGATCTAAATGGTGACTCAGAAGCTAACAGATTCTGTGTTTTTTCTCTAATACCCCCTAAAAAATGAAATTCAACTACCTTTAGAAAGTTGCAGAGATTTGCAGAGAATATTAGTGGATAAACAACATCATGAAGAACAAAGGAGACAGCAGACAGGAAAGAGATGACCGAGTTGTTTGGATGATGTGGTGGAGCTAATTACAAGACAATCCTGAAAGAAAACCTGTTAATATTTGAGGTTCACCTTCCAGAAGGATTATGACTCTGAACATACAGCCAGAGATACAATAGAGTGGTTTAGATCCAAACATATTAATGTATGGGTAAGACTCAATCAAAGTCCAAATGAGAATCTGTGGCAAGACATGGAAACTGATCTCCTGTCTACACTGAAGTTTGTTTTTCATGTGAAGAGGTTTAAGGAGTTAGAATACTTTTGTAAGACTCTGTAACTGTAAAGTTAAAAGAACATCTGAGGTCTTGAATAGTTAGCAGCACCATTAGATGAAGAAAGCCAGGTCAACATAAAAGATTTCGTAAAATCTAAGTGAACATTAGCATTTCATTTAAAAGACCCAGTCCACTGATGCCTTCCTCCTGAATCAAAGCTCATTTCTTTTTCTGATTACAACTGTTGTTTATTAAGCTTCTAATTTGTGATTTCCATGACAATAAATGCAAAGTATTATCAATACGCCAACACCATGCATTATTAAAGATGAACGGCATTAGCATAATAATAAATTAGCATAATCAAGACCACTATTTGCAAGGGAGATGTCGCGGTAAGCCATGCAGGATATCCATACTTCAGCAGAAGGTGAACCGGTTTTACTTTTTTCCTTCAGAAGGCTTTCAGAAACATCAAACTCATCAACAGTCTTCATCAAAGATAATGCATCTCATCAGATTGTGTGCATCTAGGTGACCCCATCGGCTGTTTTACTGGGCTGTATAGAAACCTACCAGCCTTCAGCTCCCCTCTCATCAGTTAGTGGTGCATGGAGTCATGCCGATTTTCTTCAGGCTGGGTTAGCTAGATTAGTCATGTTGGAGGCATAATTGATTGATTTGAATTTGCGTAAGTCAATCAGATGCAGCATTAGGGGTTAGGGTTGGTTGTTTGGTCAAAAGATTTGGTCTCAAACGAAAAGTTGCCTTGTTGGTTTACTTCCTTTAAGTAGAATATTTGAAGATAGATGCATTTAAATGTAGGCATGTGTTTATGGGAACCAAACACGCCGTTTAATGTGTCTATAAGAGATCCTCTATGTCTGGTACTGTTGCAGCCAAGACTACCTAATCTGACACCGAGTCAAACCAAGACTTCCAGTCCGAAACCAACGAGAGACCTGTTTTAAGACTACCAGTTGTTTCTCCGGACATTTAAAGACACTCATTAGCAGTTGGATTGTTTCTGTGAAGAACAATTTTAAGATCTTGCTACAGTTTCTGAATAAAGTTTTGGTGGACTTTCACTTGGGTGTCAAGTGAAAGTCCACCAGAAAGTTGAATTTTGGTCTCATCTGCCCACACAGATGACTTCTGAACATAGTTGTAAGCACTGGATATCCTTTAGGTGAAATGGGTCTAAATATAAATGCATGGCATGTTGTTCAGATTTATATTTATAGAATATGAAACGAACTAGCCTTCTATTTCCCTTGGTCTAAGGGTCTATTTTGTATGTTTCCCTCCTGATATACACTAAAATATGCAATATTTCTCCGGTAATCATTAAATATTGCTATGAGTTCTCGAGGTATAGCCAAAGTGAGGCAGCTCGCCCCTTATAAAACAAAGCAAAGGCACTTAGCATGCTTTGTCCTAGTTAAGATTCCCTCTCTCCGGTAATACCATGTTTCCAAGGGTCTGCTGGAAAACAAGTGGAAGGTCAAGATCACGAACAATAGATGTTGATTCCAATTATGTGTAAAGCATTGAACAAGATGCACTAATGATGGCGTTGTCGGGAGAAAAAAGGTGTTTATGTGCTAGTCTTCCAAAGCCTGTGAAACAGTTTATTAAGCAAGGGCTTTATTTCCATAAAGGCTGATAAGACTTCAAATGATTCACTGAAAAACAGTCCTGGCATCGGCACAGCAGAGCAGCGTGTGTATTTATCTCTCTCGACGCTGCGAGACAATCAAGACAAAGATGATAGCACGGTTTGAAATGCAGCACAGCGGCGTAATGAGATTGCAGCTACTTCAGGAACAAAACCAGACAAAATGCTTTTTTCTCCTAAATGGCTCCTTGTTTTATTCACACGCACCAAAAAAAGGCCATCGTTTTCAATTAATGAAGCAGGGAATTGAGTCTGAGGTCCGGCGGGATATGGATTAACCATGATGGCTTGAGGGCCCAATCTCACACCGAGTCTCTGCTGCAGTCTGCATGGAGGAATTTCTCATTCAAGGCCTTGGCTGCCTTCGACAGCCCCCTCCCTCCTTCCCGCTGCCTCCTACCTCCAGCTCATCCACCCATTCCTCATGCTAAGGTGAGCTGCTTCAGTGCAGACCGCTATTAGTGGCGGGGGGAGATAAAACTGTAAGTGTTGCTCCCAATTAGTGCATCAGTGACCGCTCCGTGCCTCCTCCACGGCGAGGCCTGCGAGGTATGGGAAAAGGATGGGAAATGAGGGGAGGATGGGCAGCGGAGAGATGTGAGGGAAGTGGCGGCAGGAAGAGTGAACGGCGCGAAGATGGTGGCATGAAAGACGGGAGCGGGTGAGAAAGGCGGCGAGATAAAGAGGGGGCAGGAGATGAAGCAGAAACGGGGGGGTGGGGGTGGAGTGAATGGTGTAGAGGCGGCAGGAGGGGTGGGGGGAGCAGAAGAGTGACTAAAAAATGGCTTAAGCATTCGTTTTGAGTGGCGAGACAGGTCCTATTAACATTTAACAGCATTTGCGCAACTTGGTGTGGAGGTTAGGATGCAAATGAGGAGGAATTAAAACTGGCCAGGGGTTTGTCATTGATGGATTGCAGTCTGGTGCTTCTCGCCACTTCCTAGTGTCCATCACGAACGATTACTGTATAATTAAACCTTATTTCTGGACTCTCCGTCCGCATAATTACTTGTGTGGGAATGTAACCATCATCTAAAAGCTCCGGCAAAATGCTTTAGCATTTAGTCTGGCGGGCTGCAGTCATTTCACCGAGCCGCTAGACAGATAGAGCCGTCTGATGGTTGGGAAAAGAACAGTCACTTTTAATAAGAGGTAGGGGAAAAAATATTAGGCGACAGTCTGCTGATTATAGGAAAATTAGGCTTTCAAGTGGTAAAGCCCTTTGTGTTATTTGCATAATTTATTCCAGCTTTACCCCCTGTTTTACCACCTCTGTATTTTTTTTTCTTCTTCTCGAGCTGTGGGCAATTTCCTCTCATATTTGAATGGATTGCACATTTAAGACTACTTAAGGAAAACGATCATTTAGCATATTTTAATTGTTGTGCAAAAGAGTGAGCAGAGGGTGCGAGGCAAAGCTTTCGGCGTGTGGACCCTTTAAGGCGAAGGGGACGCAACGGCGTCTGGAAGATAACCTTTAAACTGAGGGGGAAAAAAGTGACAGATTTAAGATGAAAGTGGTTCTGCTGCATGACACTTTGGGGGTAAACTTCTAGGGATTGTTGGATGATGATGTCATTTCCCCTGCTGGGGTAAGCCGAGACTTCCATCCACCTATTGTCTTCAGCTTATCCGAGATTGTTCTACAGAGATAACAGGTTCAGGCAATGAAGCCCAGCATCTTTCTCACCAGAGTCACTCTCCAGTTCAGTCTGTTGAAAAGCCCAGAAGGAACACATAGGCCGTCCAATGGGTTGGTACTCTTGAACATGTTGGTGCGATGTTACTTGACACCCAATTTACTGGCATTCGCAAGGAGCAACATTAATTTTCCTTCGTATGATTGGCTGTACCCCAAGAGCCAAGATAAGGAAGATCATGGATGTTAACTTCTGTGGTAGTGTTAGAAATACTGCATGTCTGAAAAGCACATATAACATATATTATGTGTTAGCAGCCATAGGGGAAGTCTTGAGTATTTGTGGATTTTAGCTATTCATTGACAGCTACAGTTCCTAACACTACGGAGGAAGATCAGGTCAGATGTCTGTATTTTACCTTCTTGCAGGTTTGGTCATGAGCGAGGAGGATCAGAAGATATTTGGGCAATTCAAGAACTTTGTATTTTTCTTCACTACAACAGACCTTAGCAACTACCTTAATTTCTTTCTTTCAGTGCGTAGGAGCAACAACCCAAGTCCAAGCTCCCACTCGATGACAGAACCTCTTGCCTCATCTTCAAGCCAAGATCAGTCACCCAATGATGAAGACTCATTTCAGTCAATAACTAACTTCCTGTCATAATTTGTAATACCAAGGTGAGGGTTTGATGGAGAACATAGATAGACCTTTAATTTAAAAACCTTACTTTCAGGCTGACTTTCTTCTTTTCTGTGACAGACAAGCTCAACAAACTTAAATATAGGTGAAACTGCAAATCGTCTATTATTCTGATCAGTCCTTCCACCATTTGTAAAAAAGACCCAAAATACTTGAACTCCTTTGTTTGAGAAAGCTGGTAAACCAGTCAATTTGAGAACCTTGCCTCTTGGATATGAAAACAAGCTGGAGCAACGCTTTCTTCACTGCAGACAAAGCTCAAATAAGTCCATCGTCTGCTACATCCTGCATTCACTCATGAACAAGACACCAAGACACTTCAGCTCCTTTGCTCGATAACGTAGATAAAGCAGGAAACTGAGATCTTTGCCCTTTGGCTAATCTCCCTGACTATGACAGACTGACACTTCCTCACTTCACACAAAACCCCAGTTGGTTTCCACGTCATCCTGCCAATGGCTTTTCTAGAAAAGCACCAAGATATAAAGACTCTCTCACAACTTAAAATGAGCATTTCTCCTCTTCCCCATTTTAGAAACATTGTCTCTTAAGTTTTAAAAATGCAAGTCCATGTTTTAGCCCCCTTAAGAGTTGTGTGCGATAAGAAATATGCAAATGACCTCTTGGGTGTTCCCAGTCTGGCTTATTTTCTTTGCAGAAAATGATCTTTATTTTTGCCATGGATATGGGAAACAAAGAGTTTGATTTCTGATGGCTATAGCATATTTCTAAGTGGGAAACTAAAGAAAACAGCAGCTTTTGTGAACTTTAACCTCTTGTGAAGCATTTGGAGTTTTCACAGATAATTACAGAGGCTATACAGCAGCTTCCCACACCTCACCGGCAGCTATATAATGATACATTGGAAATGGAGCGGGCAAATGCACATCATTTTCATTAAGAGCGCTTGCATAATCCAAATTCGTCGTGTGCGAGAAATATAATTAATGCTTTAATGTTTTGGTCTTGCCACTCTTAGCACGGCGAGAGAAATGAATTGTTACATTTTAATGAGAGAAGCGACAGCGCCGGCTTCCTGCGCAACACGGATGGGTTTCTAATTGCACACAAGGGTGACTAACTCAAGGCTCATTAAGGCGATTTATCAGCTTGGCTATTTTTTTGGCAGGACAATACATTTATTTATCCACTGTACTGATAAATACATTCTGTTATTAATCTTCCTTACCCCGGTTCATCCCTTAGAGTATCATTGTTACGGAGAAAAAGAAAACAAGATACAATCTCCCAAGAAAACGTCTTTAATGAATCGTTTGTTGCTGTTTGTACCTCAGATTACATGAAAATACATTTAAGTTGACTGCAAGTATGGCAACATATTCACACATATAAACAAGTGGTGCATTTGTATTGTATGTATAGGTATGTACAACAGAAACACGTTACACTCTGTTTTAAAGTTGTGCAAGTGTGTTATATATACTAACGATTTATAAAATTCCACACACTAAATAAAATAAAAAATAAAAAAAAAAGAAGAGGAGGAGTGTGCCCACGTATATACACATTCACACGCGCACAACCACAGTAGTTCACAAAGGATTAAAGCAAATGTATTGGATTATACATTTCCAGGTCACCTTTAAGTTGACCCCCAACTCCTCACAAATTGCTTGCGAGGTTATTTTTTCTATTTTTTTTCTCACGTCCGCATTGTCTTGACGGGGTGTGTGTGTGTGTGTGTGTGTGTGTGCTGCAAATAGCTCGGATCGGACAAACGGTGACACACATACGCGCGCGTACAGTCTAGGCTATGCTGCAGCCTGCGGTTGCACCATCAGCTAAATGTTTTTTTTTTTTAAGTACAGTCATCTGAGGTAGACTGCGCAAACTTTACGGTGGTACTCTCTCCTGTTCTCCGTCTGTTTTTTTTTTTTTTTGTCGTTTTCTCTGAAATGTCGACGTTTGGAAACACGCAGATCAAAAAGCATAAGTGTTCTGCAGCTATGAGGTAGAAACGCTTAAAGTAACAATTTAAAAGGCAGGAGAAGAAAAAAACACAACAACCTCGGTTTGCACGGTGTGGAGGGAAAATAAGACTAAACGTGAAAAGGATCACAGCGTGTGTTAGAACCAAAGCGCAGCATTGACCGCCGCGTTTCAAGTCGTTTGTTGGTCCGCTGTAGAGAACAAGGGGAGAAAGGGAACGCCTGCGCTGCTGTTGTGCGCTCTGAAGTGCATTAGTGGGTTTTTTTTCTGTCCAAAGGGACTCTTTCTCCAGAGGATTTGCTGACAGAAGGAATTCTCGCACAGATTGTTTTGAGGGTGGTTTTCTGACGGACTACTTTGCTTTCCCCCTTGTGCTGCTGCCAAGCCGCCTGCCTATCTCTCTCCTCGCCGTCGGTTTTGCTGATGCTCAGCAGAACTCTCCTACCCTCTACGTCAGGTGCTGCACCGGCGGTGCTCGTGAAAGTGGGGCCGATCATACACTACAGATAACCGCGATTCAGTAAATGTTTGGTTAAACTTAAAAAAAGGGAAAAGTGACGTCAGGATAACTGCACACAACAATATGGTCTCCCAGTGGAGCTGGCAAGGAGAGGACACACACTCCTAATGGAATACAGTGAATAACGGAGGACTCACTGTTGTGAAGGACCTTGAAGATTTGTGCTAGTTTCTCTTTGTTTTCATCTGAAAAACATGAACAAATCCAACTGACAATGCAGCTATGCAGAAATAAAAAAAGTGACAGTGTCTTGCTTGAACTTCCTCACATTTCTGTGTTTTTTGTTGGGATTGTATGTGATGGACAAACACAAAGCAGTGCAAAGTTGGAAATTGTAAGTTTTGATGTATTTAAATTTTGTTTTGTAAATATAGATCTAAAAAGTGTGGCGTACAGTTGAAATCAGCCTCTTGTGAGTCAATGTGTGAAAAAGCTTCAAGTCCTTTTATTGTAGCCAAAGATACTCAAACATGAATGGAAAGGATTTCCACAGAATGATGCTACCACCCCCATGTTTCACTGTTTGTATAGCAGGTTTAATTTTGGATCCCATTAAAGTTTTGCATGCAAACCAAACAGTTGAATTCCCATCTAATATAACAAGTTTACCTGTTCGAATTGTCTCCCAAATAACTTCGTAAGGATGTCAGTTTGACTGTCACTTTTCAGATGCTTATTTGTAAAAACATTCTGGAAACCATGTATACATTTTCGTCCACTTCACAAGTACTACTTGCACTACTTTTGTGTTGTTCCATCACATGAAATCAGTACATTAATGTGACAAAATGTGTAAAAGCTCAAGAGGTGTGAACATTTGTTGCAAGACAGTAACTTAAAAACCGGGGTAGTTTATTTGTGGTGGTCAAACATTTGTGGGTATAAGATTGTTTATTATAAGTGCAACCTAAATAATCTTCAATAAGACTTAGTGATGATGATGTCAAAAACCCATACAGGGAGTCATTTTTGATATTGTAATGATAGTAACTTTCCACTTTAAGATATGAACAGTGTCTTGCGGAAAAAAAAAAGCTCCATTATAGAACTCATTAAAGTGTGTTGTGTAATGTATTTCAGTGAAATAAACTGACAAAGAATAGAGCATAAATGGGAGATGGGTGGAAAAATGTTTTCAAATGTTTTACATGTAAAATTCTAAAAAGTGCGGCACGCATTTATATCTTCCCCACGCTTTTAATGCTATCTCTTTGCATGTAAACATGCTACGTCCATTCTCTATCAGATCAGGGTAGTTTCCCTGTCCCTCCTGAAGACATGGAGCTCTACAGCATGATGCTGCCACCACCGTGTTTCACAGAACAGCTGCACTTACAATGAGATTAAATGGGTTTAATGTCGTATTGGAAAACTCTTTAATGATTCTAAAATAAAATCAACCTTCAAAAGTCACCTAAAGAGTTGTGAAATACAAATGCACGCCACACTTTTCAATTTTTTATTTTTTTTTTGTCAAAATTATTTATTGTAATGTGACAAATTGTGGAAAAGTTTGTATACTTTAGAAAGATGGTGGAGTTCATTTTACATTAAAAATTGGGTCTCATACTGTATATGGCTGTATTTAGCCATTTAGCTCACTCACATGTATATTTTCAAATTAAAATTTTTCGTAATGCTTTTCTACAATCTTACAAGTAGAATGACAAAAACAAAACAAAAAAAATAAATAAATGCCTGATAAACTGATGGAGCTTCCAAGCAGCATGATCAAACAGCCTAGAGTGTGTTATATGAACAACGATGGTCTACAACACCTACTAGCCTCAACACACCTGCCTGCTTTTAAAGTCTCAAACTCAGCCAGGAGGCAGAACAATGTTTTCAGAACGAAGGAAATACATTTCAGGATTGGTCGAGAAGATGCAGGCAACTAAAGAGACTGCTCTGATGGGAAAATAAAGACGTAATGCTTTACTCTCAATGTAGATCATGTTCCACCAATCAGAACATGTCTAATACATTCATTGTCACCTCTTTGTGATTTTTATCCCAGCCCCTTGAGGTCCACCTAAATGTGAAGGATTCTCTTCTCAAATCTTAGTGCTTTTTGTCGAGATTTCCAGAGGTACTGTACAATTTACAAATGCTTTCCTGAGTGTTATTTGCTCGTTTGTTACGTTTGTTTGTTTTGCAGACACGCGACGTAGGGCCCAGACTTCCGCCACCGAAATGGATTGCCGCAACAAAAGACTATAAAGGATGAATAACCACCCCCGCCGCTAGCTGTCATTCTGTTTTCCAGACTCTCTGCTGAAGGCTTAAAGCTCTTAATAATCATCAGCTCATGCCATGAATTTCGATTGTGAGGCAAATTAAGAGAACTCAGAAAGCACCACTTCAGGCACTTGGAAAGCCAACTAAATCTCAAGAAACGACGACATATGATATATGTACACGGACACCAGGGCGCCTCACGCAAAGCTGACTTGTTTGAAATGTGTAAACGGCACCTGGCTTCTCAAGCATTTGGATTGAAAATTGTCTCATTAACAGCAAAACTGCTTGTTGTTGAATCAAACCAGGTCTCTGTGAGGACACAGCGGGCTCGCTTCGGCCTTCTGTCGGCTTTTCCCTCTAGCACAACGCTTAAGCCCTGAGGGGAGGAATTGTGGAAGCCTCTTTTTCTCAAGGGCAGTGCCTATTTTGCTCACTGGCTGCAGCCGAACATTTTGTTCCACTCGGTGTAAGTGTCAATCTCTTTCTGCGATATACTTGCTTGGAATTTACAACAGACACCTTCAATGTCCTGGTAGGTGAGGGGTCTGATCTGGCCCCGGGGCATCATGCCCGTCATGTCCATGCCCTGTGCTGAAACATGTAAGAGACCTACAAGGGCCTCCTGGCAGAGTCTGGCCAAATCCAGTCCAGAGAAACCCTCGGTGCGCTGCACCAGCAGTGCCAGCTCCTCCTCGCTTAAGCAGAACTTGTGCTGAGATTGGGCCAGAACCTGGTTCATGATCTGGTGTCGGGCTGCGCTGTCCGGTAGGGGCACTAGTACCCTCCGAGTAAAGTACCTCCGGAGGCTTTCATCCATATCTTGAGGTCTGCTTGTGGAGCAAATGACTAGGACTTGGTTGCCTCCGTCTTCACCTGAGCTCATAAGGAGAGAGTCCAGCTGGGTGAGTAGTTCCCCCTTCAGTCGGGTGATTGGACTCTCTTCACTGACGTGAGCTGACAGGAGCATGTCCACCTCGCTAATGAAGAGCACCGATGGCTGTCGGCAACGGGCCACCAGGAATGACGCACGGATAATTTCCTCTCCGTCCGCCAGCCACTTGGTGGCCAGAGTAGAGCCGCCGAGCTGGAGAAACGTCGCTCCTAGCTGACTGGCGAGGCAACGGCCTAGCAACGTCCTGCCGCTGCCCCTCGGGCCAAACAGCAACACGCAGCGAGGTGCCGGCCCTAAACTACTGAACATGTCTGGACGCAGAATGGGCCACAGGACCTCCTCCTTCAATGTAACTTTGGCCAGTTCTAGACCTGCGATGTCACTCCAGTCCACAGGAGGGCCCTGTTGAATGATTTCTGAGGTCACAAGATCCAGGAGGTGAGGGTCGCAGGTTTTTAATTGCTCCTCGGCAGGGCGGGATGAAGCGGAAGAGGAGGAGGAGGTAGGCCCTGGTGCTGAGTGGGAAAGGTGGAGGCGGTGATCATCAGCACCTTGCTCACTAAGGGAGGGAGAGGTGAAGCTGGCAAGAGAGTCTGCTGACCGTGAGCCCCCCAGGGTTGAGGAGACGTAGGCCGGTGGGGTAAGTGGCCCACCTGTTGCCTGGCTGGCGTACTTTCTCTGCTGCTGCTCTGATGGCATTGCGGACTGTTTCTGAGGATTAAACGGTAAGGATGACTTCTCCGGATTCCTGTCGAAGCCACCCCCGCCCCCGCTGTTAGAGCCCCCATTTGCACTGCTGCTGTCCGCCACCCTGTACATGGGACTTTCTGTTGAGCTCCGTGCCTGGGGATAGCCAAAATTCCCGTAAGACGTGTCCATCTCTCCTTGGCCTGTCATATAGAAGGCCTTCCTTTTCAACGTGTTGGAGGAACTGCTGTTGAGGGGAGTGGGGGCAATTGGGGTCAGGTTGTGGCTCTGGTATGGGTATCCAGGTAAAGCAGAAGAAGGGGGGAGAGGAGTAGGGGCTGCGATGCCTGAGGGGAGGTACGAGGAAGGAGGGGGCGCTCCTCCAGGGCTGTATCCCGGCCCAACTGAGCTCTGAGCTGGGTAGCCAGCTGGGGGGTAATTATAACTAGACAAGTTGGGGGAGCCTCCATTGTAAGCTGGAACAATGGTGGGGTGGGAAGGAGGTGGAGGGGGTTGTAAGAGCCCAGAGCTGTGCAGTGGGGAGGGAAGGGCAGCGGCGGGGGCGGACTGGGAGCTGTAACTACTGTGCAGGTAGGAGCCGCTGTACGTGGGGCCGTATTCCTGAGACGTCATGGAGGAGGAGTGAAGCGCCGTGGCTGAGTGGCTCCCACAGCTGCTGCTGGAGTAGCTGGGCTCGCTGAGGGTGCTGGAAGCCAGGCCTGGGGAGCTGCAGATCCCAGAGACCACTTCAGACGCAGCGGCAACACCTCCCTTTCTGACAGAAACTCCCTCTGGGATGCAGCTCATGGGGTAGACGCCATCTTGCCAGGGCTCCGACTCGCCTTTCCGGCCATTCATCACCCCAGGGACCCCAGGCACCTCGGAGTAAGAAGCGGGCATCTCAAGGATCCCAGAGTACTTTTCAGCATACTTCTTGAGCAGGTTGGAGGCGGTGAGGGCAGATATGTCGTCGTTGGCCCAGGCGTACTGGTAGGTGGCAGACCGCTGCAGGTGACCTGACACTGCCCTGTAGGCCTCAGCCTTGTGGGCTGGGGAGCGGGTGGTAGAGGAGATGTCGAAATGCTGTTCGGCCCACTGGCTGTGCTCGGGGGTCCACTGCATCTTCAAGCCTGAAAAACGAAACAGAGACATTACCACACAGTCATAACGAGACAATATGGAGATCAATTAAAAAACACCATCCACGTGTCTGAAACAAATCTGAAATCCTACATTGAAGGGGAGACTGTCACTTCTTTGCCTCTTTTCCCATTTTATCCCATTACAACCACAATCTAATCTATATTATTTGGATTTTATGTTGTAGACCCACACAATGTAGGGTATAAATGTGAAGTGAAAGAAAAAAGAATTCTTATTTTGTAAATATAAATTTTCAGTCTTTTCGACCATCTTTGACTACAATTGCAGCTGCCAGTCTTAGGAGCATGCCTAAACTCCAAAGACTTGTTCCCATTCTTCTTTGCAAAGTAGCTGATGCTCTCTCCTACATTTATGTCTGGACTTTGACTGGGCCACTATTAACAAGGCTGGTAACTATGAACATACAAATCCTCTGCCGTCATAAAAGTTTATGATTTGGCTTATTACAAAATAATCCAAATTATGATTTGAGCAAAATTAAGTTTACTGCCAGTTGGAGTGCAAAGATTTTTAACATTATATGAATTCAAATATGACTTGCAGTGTTTGTAGACTTACAAAACAATAAACTAAAGAAAGAGAGAAAAAGGTGTTTGGCTGTTGGAAGTAAATTTCTCAGTCCCTGAAGAAAAGCATTTCCTCAACATGATGCTGCCATCACCAACTTTAAGCTAGATTACTTAAGTTTGTAACTTCCCCTCAGCAATGCATTTCCTCGCCACTTCTGCATAAACATCAGATTTGCAGAGTGCTTAACTGCTGTTATTGCTTACGACAGAATACCTTAAAGTTTGAAGTTGTAGCATGGCAGAATATGGAAAGGTTCACGGGGTGTGAATACTTTTGTGCGGCTCAGTGTATTGCGGCAGAGAAGGACAGTGGGATGGCTGCTTCTGGCAGCCTAATGCACCACAGCCAGACCAATAAGACAGAGGCATTGAGGGTCACTCTATAATCCCCAGCTCATCTGAGGTGGCTGGAGATGGGTTTGAAAATGTGCCTCGCACTACAACTACACAACACACACACACACTGATTTGCTCATAGTGCTTTCATTCAACACACACAAACCTGTGCTCAGACACACTGACACTTAAAAAAAGCCCTATGCCTTCACTCGAGCATGCAGTGGTGCACACACACACACAAGCACACCCCCGCATCCACTGACCCAGACGGACAAACACAGGCACACACACAGCAGCTGTGGCGAGCTATGAATTACAACACATTGTGTCTCAAGCTTAGTTCCTGTCTGCACGGCTCCACCTTGACCTCCTCTTCTCCGTCTACCTCTTTTCTCCGTACCTCCCCGTTGCCTCGTCTTCCCTCACTCCTTCCATTTTTGCTTTTTTTTCCCCGTCTCTCCCCACCCCTCTCTTTATTTCTCTTCACCTTCTTTTATTCTGACTCAATCTATTTCGATATATATCTCCCTGCTTTCATTCCCTTTTCTGTGCATCCGCCCCTCCTCTTATTTACTCCGCCTGTGCTCGCGTCGCGTCGCTTCCCTCCTCTCCCCTCCCCTCCTCTTTGCCTCCCCTCCTTACTTGCTTCATCTCATCTCAGACACGCTCACCTGGCTCTCCCCTTTATTGCCTCGGGAGGCTGGAGAGCCACTGTTTCCTTTAATCCTAGCCAATGCCATCTGCAAACACTGACAGTCACACAGTGACTCCATCGTTGTCTTGCTATCAAAGCCTTGATGCTATCAAAGGCTGGACGGGGCGTAATCACAGCAGCCGCGCGGCAGATTGAACCCTGTTTGATTTGACTTAGTGCACACAAATAAAGGATAATATCGGTGTCATTTAGGCTGCTTCCTGCGACTTATTGACTGGCGGCAGTTGCATGCGGAGAGACCCACAGCTGGGGGTCCGCTGAGCAATCCCTGGCTCCGGAATTGGTTTGCCATGCGTCTATTTGCGAGAGTAAATCAGGCACGCCAAATAAAATCTATTCCCTTCCTGCCATCCGTTTATGCTTCTGCAGACACAGACACATGGGAGGAAAAAGCCGACACATTAACACTCTTTTGCTGCCTTCTCCGAGGCTCTGTGTTTGTTTGGTAACAATGCGGGCAGGGAGTGAAAAAGGGGGGATCCCGTCCCCAGACTCTTATTTCCTCTCTCATTCTCCTCTCTTAACTGTCCCTCTGCAGACGCCAGTGGCTAATTAGCAGAATGGCGATCTGCTAATTGTGTTAATTTACAACATTTCAGCCGAGGGGAGTATTACGGGGGGGCTGGCGAGCCCATCACCCTCCCAGAGTAGCAAGGAAGCAAGAGCAGATCTGAAGTTTTCTATTAGCTGCTGAGCTTCTTTATTACTTTATTAAGAGGCAGCAGTTCAGGAGTGTATACATTTATTAACAGGAAAAAAACAGAACAAGATTGATTCAATCGTAATAGAATTAAAATTTCACCATCAGGATTTGATTTTAAGCTAAACTATGCATCAGTTATATTTTTGCTAACTGCAGACTTGAAATAAATTAGCTTGGCTGTGGCATATTCTTTAAATAGCAGGTATGTTGCCATGGTGAACTCATGTAAAACAGCAAAAAAAAAAAAAGTCTTCCAAAGTGTTAATAGGGGTTAAGCCCAACATGCTTAATTTAAAAGGAGGTATTATGTAAAATTGATGTTTTGAGCTTTAAATGATGTTACAATGTTATTCCCTCATCGGAAACATACCTGGAGTGTTCCCTTGATTCGTTCATAAATGTTGAAGAAATCCATTACTCTCTTGTAAAACATTTAGCGATCGGGGTGCCTAAATGTTTGGAGCTGCACTCTCCAGCCGAGATTCTGCCTCACAAAGCGCCCTTCGCCCGCACAGTCCCTACAGACTAGCAGCAGCAGCAATTAGCAACTATGAGTCTGCTGGGCTTATCATAGGAACTATTTCTCAGTCTGATGCTATGAAGAACATTTGTAAACAGCTTAACTGAAAAACGACATGACGACGTGCTGAAATGTCAGAGAGAGTAGGAGCTTCTTAAAGAGACAGAGGTCAACTTCAAGCCGTCAAATTGTGAAGTCAATTTTCTTTTATGTTTGATATACACAGCAATTGAAGGTAATGTAGATATTTGATTGCGCTATAAAATGGTACTATGTGACCAAGTAAAGGGGTCTGAACACAAATGTATGCTGCACTTCTCATATGTATATTTGCAAGAGCATTTGAGAAATCGCATAATAACTTTCATTCCACTTCATAATTTAGGTTTGTGTAACATTTTTCATCACAATCTTGCTATTTATTTATTTTATTTTATTTTTTTACAAATATCCACATGAAATAATTGACATTAAAGTCTACTGAGCTGTTTCTAAAGGAATACTTTCACATTAAATTAGGGAGAAAAAAAACATTTGTAGTCAAACACTAAGCTATTTTTCTGGGAATTAGCTGAATAGTCCTAAAAGTATATTTTTTCAATGGGGTTTTCATTTAGGCAGATTTAAGTTTGAAACTTACTTTCACATATGATCCTAAAATAAACACTGGCATTTCTCATAGGGTAAATTTTTTTTTAGAGTAGCCTTGTATGTTTTAAAGCCCAGTAATTTATTCACACGGATCATGAGCAGCGTGGTTTAATAAAAAAATAAAAAACACACACACAAAAGTAGACTTCATTTTCCAATGAGACAATAATTTCAGCCAAATGATACAACTCCTCTGTGAGCAAGTGATTTAAAGTCGTTTTCTATGTTCTTGTACCATCTGATCTGTAGCCAAAAGCTACATGTCGGTTTGGCTGCAACTCTCTATAGCTTTCACATTACCTTTTCAGCACCACTAAATAATATATAGCTGTAGATAGCAAGGATAACATTCATGAGGTAATGCTCTCGGCAAGTTTCAGCCTCGTCCTCTGCATCAGTAAACACACACGCTCTCTAACAAACTAAGTGTGTATTCCCCGTCTGACTCAGGAGCTTTAATAACCGCATGTGTTCTCACAGCAGCTCTCCTCTCTGCAGATAAACAGGCCGGCTATGAAGCACCTTCCCTTGATTCCATGTCAATCTGCAGCGATGCTTCTGCAGAAACATCCATCTTTATGTCATTTTATGCTAGCAGAAATCTGGATATTGGCCGAGAATGGTCAGGGAATCATGAACTTTACCTCTGCCTGTAAAATACTTCAGTCAGTTTTTATGGAGCAGATTCAACACAAATGTTTATTCCACGTTTTAAGATGTTACATTTTTCTAATTTTTCCTAAAATGTACAAGTCAAAGAGTGAATTATAGCTATATCTATATTCAAATATCTACTTTTAATCATATCTTAAGCAACAGACCATAAAACAAACAGAAAATGTAATGATAGAAGCTCAAATTATTTAGCTTTTTCTCAGTTTAGTTTTCTCAGTGTCCAACATTACACACAATAGGGTGACGATAACATCTAATCGCACAACAGGAAGTTATAGCATCTGGAAACAGTCTATCATATGCAGAACTAGAGACAGAATAATCAGAAAACGTCAACAGCGAATCCAAAAATTATGAATCAGAAAGAGATTATCTGAGGTAAAAATCTTCTTTTAGCTATTAAACAATGAGTCAATGGATCTCTCACATCGCTTTGAAGGAGTTTTGACTCATTCTTCTTTCCAGGATTGTTTAATTCAGCCATATTGAAGAGTTTTCATATCAACACATCTGTTATTAAATTTTTTTAGATTGGTGGGATTGTGTGCTGCTTTTTGA
The DNA here is from genome assembly GCA_903067065.1 of Brachyrhaphis terrabensis. NCBI lineage: Eukaryota > Metazoa > Chordata > Actinopteri > Cyprinodontiformes > Poeciliidae > Brachyrhaphis > Brachyrhaphis terrabensis. The sequence continues at coordinate 1,287 of CAEGAG010090829.1, read as the reverse complement.
GATCTTTTAGCCTACTTTCATGTTGTTAGTCAGGTCCTATTGAAAAGTCTCTTGATTTTACAGGTTTGGCAGTTACCAAAAATAGATGTGGTTATTCACATGTTATCTTGGTCTGTTATTGCATTATCTGAAACATTTAAGAGATGAAAAAAGACCCAGGAGAAATCTGTACAAAGACACAATTTGGTATGGAACTTGTTGCTGAGGAAAGCACACAGGATTTCCAGATTCTTTGTGATGAAGTCATTAAAAAAGGAAACTATTTTCTCCAGAGTTAGGTCAGCTATACGTTAATGTTGCTACTAGAATATAGGCTGCTAAGAATTATCCTACTTCATCATGTTACTCTTTAGGTAGTTTGTTTTCTATTGTGATGCAGTCGTCTCACACAGGATAGCAATCTGTAGCCACCAAAGGGGAATTTTGTGGAATTGCAGAAAACTTGAATCAACCAGAAACCGACTTCCAGGAAGGCAAAATAAAGTACAGCACAGCATGCAACACTACTGTATTGTCAAAACTAATGTTAGATGCCTGAGCACGGTTTCAACTCTATATCATTATGACTTTGCTTTTATATTAGTAAACTCTGTAATTTAGAGTTGTGAAAGTGCTAACCTTCCTTTAGCTAGCTAGGTAGCAAAAATGACCAGCACATTTTGATCTGTTGAGACAAATTTCTATCACTTTTGAAGAACTACAGTTCAAAATATTAACTAGCCTTACAGAAAAATGTGGCTTTAATAATATTCTGAAATGAGGCGTTTACGCTCTAAACTGTGTTTAGCATCTTACATTTGTAATTGGCATCGTTAGCATTACTAAAACAAAACTTTGTGTTTTACTTAGTGAATAAAGATTCTTATGTTAGCATCTGCCAACATTTCCAAATCCAGCATGTTCTACACTCTAAAAAGTTTTTTTGGCTGTAGTTCATTTTGTGAACTTATTTGCATTAATGTGACTTAATTCATTTGGTTTAGTCATGACACCTTACTTTTTTGTGTTCAATTAACTTAAAAGTCACAAATCTAACTAACTTAAATGAACTTAATTAACTTAAAGGAACATTTTACTTTGACTTTACTTGAAATAATTGAGTTCAATACCAGATTTGTTTCCTACATCTGACCAACTCAATATATTACAATCATCCAATTCAATTCATCAAGTTTATCCAACTCAATTTACTAAGATTTTATAACTTAATTCATTAAGTATGTTTAGCATGATAAATTTAAGTCACTCTTACTCAAATCAATCAAATCTCAAAAGTGTATTTGAAGC
>CAEGAG010090738.1:0-13265 GCA_903067065.1 Brachyrhaphis terrabensis | reverse complement strand
GTCCAACTATAGTAAAAGTTAAGTTGAGCCAACACATTCGCTTTAAATTGGAGTAACAGAATTACATAGTGCTGAAATAAAGCAAAGTAATCAGGTGGAAATCCTTTCCATGATTTTTTTTATGTTGATCCAAAGAGGGATTTTTTTCAGTGTACTTCTTGATCTTATTAATATCTTACATTATAGATATGCTACAGATTGGGCTAAAATTTATTTATTTGTTAGCATGACTCAAATGGGACCAAATTGGCAGTAAAAGGGATTTCTTGCTCAGTTTTCCAGAGTCAGATTTCTTTGAGGCTATCTGACCCCTGCCCCCATTTATTTTGGAAGGGTGGATTTTTTATGATTGCACAAACCCCAAAGGTTTTTAGGGGACCTCTGGATCACCTAAGAACTATAAGTTTAGAAGGTGTGAATTTTTATACATGATAAATGAGAGAGAGGGAGTGTGGGTTGAAGGAGGCCTGTAGACCCAACTGAAAGTAATCTCATTTGGTTTGATTAGCAAATTGGTTTAGTTTACCAATTCTAAGATAGTTGAACTAATGTGCACAAGCAAGTTCAAATTGGATTTTCCTTATTTATTTGAACCTAAAAGGAAATATCTAATTAAAAACTGACTTTTAATTAGAATAAAATCTAACAATGAAGCTTTATTGATGCAGGAGTCTTAGACCATGGGATTCCACGACTGTGCTAAAAGTCAGAGCCATATGTTGGGAAATGTTATAATAGAGACTGTATTCAAAGAGATCAGTGTACTAATCTATAACTTGGATATTGATTTGGTTGAAATAAAATGTTCCTTTAATTTTGTGTCAACAGTCTGGATGGATGGGTGGACGGACGGACCTTTTACAGAGATCAGATTTTTGGAGCGAATCAAGCAGAAATGTTGAGATGACATTGTACAATTTTGGTGTTGTGGATTTAATCACCTTTAAAATGCCAGTGGGAGAATACTTCATTCGTCTTTCGCTTATTCTATTCTAGTGTTTCCCAATTCCAGTCCTCAAGGCCCCTGCCCTGCATGTTTTAGGTGTTTCCCTTCCGCCACACATCTGGATTGAATATGTGGCTGATTAACAGGCTTCTGCAGCACTTGATGGTTATGCAATCATTTGAATCAGCTGTTCTGGAATAGAGGTACATCTAAAACATGCAGAGCAGGGGGCCCTGAGGACTGGAATTGGGAAGCACTGTATTCTATTCTAGTAATCATCAGGTTCTCTTAAAAATTCTCAATCAATACTATTGTGACATTTCATCATCTAAAAAAATTTTTTTTTGTGTATTTGTGACAGAAGCAGAGAGATATTTCACGATAATTAAAAACCAAAACCACTGTATGTACCTACAAAGTTCTTTATTTTATGCATGGGACTCTTTACAAGTCTTCATCTGGTGTCGTGTGGGTTCACAGTAAAGAAAATATTAAAAATGTCCATAAGACAAAGAAGTGTAGTGATGAATTAGACAGCTAAGTGAAGTAACTGTAACATGCAGTACTAAATGGAGTAAAGAAATAAAGCATCATGTACGAATATGGACAAAATCACAAGTCATACCGATAACAACATGACCGGGCAGTGCAAAATTAAGAGGCTCATTCTGGTACCCCTGAATTAAACTAACAGTTTTATATGTTGCTGTACAATTAATGTAACACTCAGAAAAATGCAGTTATGCTTTTAGTCTTAGTTCCTGTAAAAATGGTTGTTCTTAAAAGGAGGACACGAGTGATAAAAACTGACCTGGATTTCAAAGTTTTGCTGGTTTGTTACTTTTCAAACAACTTGTTGGGGTTTGTTCTGACTCATTTTACTTTAATAACCCATTTCCTTTTTCTGTGGACATTATACACTGTTGGGTATACTGTTTTCCCCTTTCTCTTGCTTTACTTGATCTTTACACACCTCTGTTAACAAAACTCTGTGGAAACATTTTGAGAAAACTGTGTGCTTATATAGAAGTGACAAAGATAGTAAACAAACTGTTGAAAAAAACAGCTGAAAAGGATAAACAATGGTCAAACACATTGGAGCTAGGTCGATCAGCATTTCGGTTTTGAGAACTAATAATAATGATGTGTGCCAGTTTCTGAACTTTTCACGTCTTTATTTTGATAGAGCCATTACTACGAAAGAGTATACACTGTCCATTTAGAAGAGTAAATGTGAATGAAATTCAGAAATACTGAAATTATACACTGCTCAATAAAAAGGGAAAGAAGTGTATTTGACAGCTAGGAATGATCTATAGAGTCAAACACTGTTCTCAATCTAAATTGGAACTATAAAACACACTAAAAATACAATGATGGTATTAAATAAATGAAGGTAATTTCAATACAATGTGATCTTAATGACCCCCACACCTTTTGTGTGACACAAGCACTACAACAACTGAAACAGTCAAAGGATGTTGAAGCCAAATTTCAAATGGGGGAAATAAGTAATTCTACCAGCAAATTCAATGCCCTGCTTTGATAAATCGATCTTTTTGTACATAAAATGAAAAAATATCTTTCACATTGAGAAGGAAAATAAAGTATTTACTGTACAGAAAGTATCAACTAATTCAAAAACTTTGAGAGGAATGCTCCAGTCCCAACTTGTAGAATCTCACAATCTTTGTTCAGAGCAGTTTCAGAACTTTGTTAAAAAACTTTTAACTTTTAAGATTTTGGTAACCAATTCTGATGGTAAGAAAAGCTGTAGAAAAATAAAGTAGGATTCTCAAGATTAAAAGACCAAATGCCCTTAAATGTTTTTTTTCTTAAAATCTCCACAAAATGGGAGAGGAACAAATTCACAAATATTATACCCCTATAACTATGAAAAAGTTTATTTTTAGAATTTCAGTTTTATTCAAAACTTTAGGATATGCGCTGAAGGCAGAAAATGGAATAGAAAGCGTGTTGTTGGGAATTCTGGAAACTTGGGAACTTTTTAGTGACTGTCTCCTTCAACCAGTACTCAAACTCTTGGAGGAAAACATATTTTCCCGCTGAGGCCTCTTCCCTTTGACAAGGTCTGGTTTATCATGTCGAAAGCAGGGCAACTGGATGTGATGACTATGGTTGCTGAGGTAAAATGTTGTGACGGAGACATAAGGAAAAGAGGGGGGGGGCATCTGAGTCAGCCGTGGTGCAGCTAGAAGCATTGTTGGGTGTGGAAAAAAAGAGAGAGAGAAATATTAGTGGAGCTGAACAGATCTTACATTTAAAACTGAAGCACCTAATAAATGTAAGCTGAATTAGATAATATATTTTTGCAGAAGGATAAAATATAAGTATTCCATACACAAGTGTTGAAAAGGTTATTTCAACACCTGTGAGCTTCCATCAGTTTGAATATTTTCCTAGAGGAAGTGCTATGTTAGTATACCAGCAGCTTAAAAACTACATTGAGCACAAAAGAACACATGAAAGCGAAGGCTCTTCATTTATGTTCAAGTCCATTAAAAATATGTTATTCAACTCAAACTAAAATTAAACATTGTAACGCATGTCATGTAAGATGGCTATTTAAAAAGTTGTTGTAATGGTGATGGCTGTGCTCAGTATTACAGTGGTTCTGAAGAAGCCTCTAACTGAATACACTCTGATGTTGCATGATTGTCTCATGAAGAGTATGCTCAGGTTTGTCTGTAATGTTCTTCATTTTATGGCATGGTCTTTTCCTTTAGATCTTTTGCATATATGTTTTCCAATTTTCTCTTTAAAAAAGCCTTTATTTAAGCTTTTATTGAGCTGTAAATAGAGAGAAAGACATACAGCAATCAGAACCCAAGACAACATGGCTTTATTACTCCTGGTAATAAAGATATATAATTTTATTACATGGTTTCTATAATGATAATAAAGATTATGAATATGATTATTAATATTATTATTATTTATAACTCCGTTGAGGACTACAGCCTCTGCACATGGTGCATGTGCTCTACCAAGTCAACCAAGCATTGGTTTTATCTGCGGTCGATGTCTTTAATACTTCACTAAGTCTACATGAGTTTCTGTTTGAAAGTTAATGTATTTACGTAAATCAAATTTCCTTTCCCTGAAGTGCATGACATGCAGGTATATCTGATTCAGGTGATTTGGATAGGTGAGCAAATACAGGGTGCTTAATTTTACAAGTGTATAAAAATGAAGCACCTAAGTATGCAGACTGTTTTTACAAACATTTGTGAAAGAATGTGTCGCTCTAAGGAGCTTGGTAAAACTGTTAGGGTGTCACCAGTGCAACAAATCCACTTGTGAAATTTCCTCACTGCTAAATATTCCACAGTCAACTGTATTATAAAATGGAAGTGTTTGGGAAAGTCATCAACTCAGCCATGAAGTGGTAGGCCACGTAAACAGACGGAGTGAGGTCAGTGGATGCTGAAGCGAATAGTGCAAAGAGGTCACCATTACACTATGGTGCAATGGTGTCAATCGCTACAGATCTCCGAACTTCATGTGGCTTTCAGATTAGCTCAAGAACAGTGCATAGAGATCTTCATGGAATGAGTTTCCATGGTGACCAGCTGCATCCAAGCCATACATCACCAAGAGCAATGCAAAGCGTCAGATGCAGTGGTGTAACATGGCAGCGCGTTCACTGGAATGACAAATCACGCTTCTCCATCTGGCAACTTGATGGATGAGTCTGGGTTTGGCGGTTGCCAGGACAACAGTACTTGTCTGACTGCATTGCGCCAAGTGTAAAGTTTGGTGGAGGGGGGATCATGGTGTGGGGTTATTTTTCAGGAGCTGGACGTGGCCCCTTAGTTCCAGTGAAAGGAACTCCGAATACTAAAGACATGGATGGGAGAGTCTGGTGTGGATGAACTTGATTAGGCGACTGAGAGCCAGGCCTTCTTGTCCAACATCACCATGTGACCTCACAAATGTGCTTCTGGAAGAATGGACAAAAATCCCCATAAACACTCCTAAACCTTGTGGACAGACTTCCCAGAAGAGTTGAGGCTGTTCTAGCTGCAAAGGGTGGACCAACGTGATATTGAACCCTCTGGATTAGGAATGGGATGTCAGTTAAACTCATATGTGAGTCAAGACAAGTGAGCAAATACTTTTGTCAATATAGGGTATGTAGGCATTTGAAACACAGGGCACAGTAAATTATATTGAGGAATTGAGGTTTTTGTCAAGTCCTAAGTTAAAAATCTGGTTCTACTCAAAGCAGTGCAATGGGCATGTGTCTTAAAGATGACAAAACTAAAGGACTGGACTTTAACTTGGATGCTTAAGTCCTGAGTCCACTCTGGGACTCCACTCTAACTCTTTCAGAATGTCAGTGCCCATCAGTTTTTTCAGTTCACAGCTCCAAAACAAGCCGCCATGCCATGACATATTAGATAAGCTTTTCTATTGCCATTTTTAAGTCTCCCTTAAAATCACACTTGTTTTCAGAAGGTTTTGAAACAGTATGCATTACAGTGAACCCTCGCTATATTGCAGTTCACCTTTCGCGGTCTCGCTGCTTTGCGGATTTTTTGTGCAGTTTTTTTTTTTTCACAGTGCATTGTATTCTGCGTCCTGATTGGCTAAACAGTCTCTGTGCTTCTTCTCTACATGTGCGCCAATAACGTTACGGTATTTAAATACAGTAGTAGGTTGCTCTTTCTGGTTTTACTTTGCAATTTATTTCATTCGCCTTTTATTGTTTTCTTTCATATTAGTTTTTATTCATTTCTTGGTTTGATGTGTTTTAGTACTGTACATCACTTTTTTAAACAAATTGCTTTTAATCTCAATAAAACATGTCTAGTTAAATAAAGATTAAATACATACAAATATACTTTATAAATAAAACAGATTTAGATCTGTATATAATTACATTATTTATTACATTACGTATTTATACTTTACATACCTTCTTAATCTGGAGTTATCTCTGTTTCCTGGTGTACAACAACTTTGGTAACAGACATATCTGGGTGCTGCTCCTTTGCCTCTTTAATAGCCTGAGCCAAAGCCTGAAGAGTTACCATGAAAAGGAAAAAGCTGGATTAGTAAAACACAACATCTAAAATACATGTTAAAATTACAACTCTGGTGTCTAAGCTAAAATGAAACAGTGCTGTAGATATGAAAAAGACCATAGTGTATGGTCTATACATGGTCTATACGTTTTCAGTTCAATGTACCTTAAACGGTTTTCTTTATTGTCATATTTTTGTCTGATGTCAGAAAATGCCATTATATACTAAATATGGGCTTTGAGAGATTCTCATGGAAGATCAAAGCAGACAGGTTAGTTAGCCAAATCTAACTAACCTGTTAGATGGGAAAGCCTGTTTCTCCCATGTTTTGGATTTCTTATCCTTGGTATAAAACAGGTATAAAATAGGTTAGTTAGATCAAGGTTCTCGTTTATAAAGTTTTATAAAGTTTCAAGCACAAAACAGGGCTTGAAACGTGCATATGCCACTTTCCATGCAAACTTTCTGATTTATAAAACAACATGAAAATGTACGGTCTCTCACGGCAACTCTGACCCAAGTGTACAGCTTTTTTTCTAAACAGGTGGAATGGCAACATAGATGGTTAGGTGGGGAATTGAATCCAGACTGCATCATGATTTTGTACATCATTAATTACATATTGAACTTTAACCATAGATCGACTTTATCATAAGAATTCAGAAACGCAGTGTAATATATGCTTATGCTGGTAGCCATAACTATTCATGAGGACCTTTCAAACAATAAAGGTACATAAGGAAGCCTCAATTCTAAACAAAATCCACACAATATTTAAATGTTTTCTCACTATCACAATCTTCCAATATAGAGGATTAGAATTATTTAAAAAAATAAAATTCAGGTACAACTCACTTTGAGCTTTGCGCAAAGTGCATGTTGTTCTTTTTCATTATTTTTTTTATCCTCTATGATATGGAGCAGGGTAACACAGACTGGCCCTGTCCCAATACTCGCACTCCCACCTTCGTTCCGCCCTTGTGTCCTTCAAATGCTCATTCATGTTGAAGGGTTTGAGTGCGTAGTGTGTCCCACATTGTTCAAATGTGGGACACCCCCTCATTTGGGGTAATATTTCTGCCCTTATGTGAAGTCAGCATTTTTACGGACTTCGGCGAAGTGTGTTACCCACAATTTATTGCTGCATGTGACATTTTGAGTTAAAAGGCAAATTTATGGCAATGTTTTGTTGTTTTTTTCAGTCTTCATAGAAATTTAAAGATAATAGCATGACAAGACACAGAAATAAAAAAGTGTGATATGATAAACTGAGCAGAAAAAAGAAGAAATAAGAAAGAATGGTCACAAACTAACAGTGAGGAAAATGAAAACAAAATGTAACAAATGCCAGAAAATTTTCAAATCTTAAATTAAGATATTAACATATTGGTATAAAGATTGGGCTTTTGTGATGTTGCAACGTTGAAGCACTCTTTTAAATAAAATCTTTCACTTTAAAAATGGAGGTGATTTTTAGAAAGCAGTATTTGTGAATGAAACTTAGCCAGAGAATTACATTGTTAACATCATAATTTAACTCTTCATCCCCTGTTAGAAAGGCCAAATTTTATTATATTAAAACTTAAATATGGAATAGATTTCTTGTGTAATATCCACTTTTGAAAATCTTTCTAAAAACATTAATGAAGTTGCAATTGAAAAAAGGTGCTTTGTCTCAAAATCTCAGTCACAAAACGCAGGAATCGATATTTATTTTTAATTTTCTTTGCAGAAAGTTATTATAGGAAAAACGTTATACATAATTCTGAAATTAATATATTTTTTTCGGGAGTGAAGTAGAAAACTTTTTGGCTCTTGTTTTCTTTAGAGATATCATAATGATTTTTAAACAATTTTTTTCTTCTCAGAGGGGAAGAAAACTGATGTCAGAACTCCTGATGAATTTCTTGTAATATTTTTGGTCTATAACGTCACAACATTTATAGTTTCTTTTAAAAAGGACATTTTAGTTCCATTAGCCTTTTTAATTTTCAATGTCTGAAAAATTTTCAGGGACTTTTTAAAATATTTTTTATATATGCCATTTATCCTTAACTTGACCTTTGTTAACACATTAGCTCCACTTTATACCAAACTAACTTTTAGCTGCATAAAAGAGATGGTTGTATGAGTTTAAAAAAAAATCATGTCTATAATTAGTCAAATGGCAGATTGTTCAATTGAATATTTGTACATTTAAAGGTGCATTTTTTGCCATCTTGGAAATATGGCAAAGTTCAATTAGCGAGCTATCTGTTGCAAAAATAGAATAAAATCATTTTTCAAAAGTAAAGTATTGAAATAATTTTTGTTTCACCGAACATGTGTGATTACATAGAATTTTCTGTATTCAACAAGTCATAACAAAACACATATCTCCAACAAATATCTCCAGCAATGATTTAGGAAAGCAAATTGTACGTTTAAAATCATCTACTTTGTTGCAGTTGTACTTTTTAGCAGCACACATGCCTAAACAATGACCAGTGCCGCCATTTTGGATGTCAAAGTTACGACAGGGTTGTGCTGTCCCAATTCTCACAGTTTTGCGGGCTTGTAAACCTGCGCACTCGAACCCTTATGTGCACTTGACTGAATCCACACTTCACAGAGGGGAGTACACACTCTGTGAAGTGGGACCGGGTCACTGATGTAAAACTATAAAAAAAAAACAGAAAAAGTCCCAGTATGTTGATGGGTAAAATTTAAGTGTTCCATATCGAACCATTTGCAGCACTGGTGTTGTCCCTTAAAATTAATGCTCTTGTGGTACTATGGAAGTATTTCTTTATTTAAATGGTTTCATTTTTCTGAGGGAGGTACTGTGGAGCGCATTGTGATTGTAGTAATTATACATTTACCAGAGCAATATTCCACTGTAGGACTTCCCCTGGCAGCATCCAGACAAACATTAAAACACTTTTCAATACAATTTGCTGCTTTGGCATGACAACGCTGCCAAAGCACATGTACAAATCCTACAATAAAACATAAAATACAGAAAATGGGTAGCCCTGTTGGGTTGGTTGAGAAACCCATTATAACTGCTCACCCTTGTAGTTATTATTATTATTATTATTATTATTATTATAATATTTCGGACACACACATAGGCACAACTTTCTGAAGGACTGGTGTGGACATGCCCTCACCTGTTTCGGCCTGACAGAGACAGTCCCCACCAATATTTAGTACACCTTTTTATCTTAATATGCCTGCATCTATTTGTGTTCAAACATTAACAGCCAGTGAACGACCGCTTTTTAAAATTCCTTTGTCAATGTAAATGGCAAGTCCATTCAGTGATCTATATTAGTGACTTGATGTGTGCAGCAGTCGCCACATGAATTGTTGCTTTGGGAATATCAGCGATCTGGAAAATGGCACAAGCAAAGAATCTGAAAAAGGGACTCAATATTTTACTATTAACTGTCAACGCTATGACAGCAAGGTAAGGTCCAAGGGATCCACATTTCACAAGTCAGTAAAAAGTTTTAACTTGATTTCTGATACACTTGAACGTAATCGCTGCTCTGTGGACACCTGGATCTTTCGTTTGTCGGTTGCCATGGCAACGGGTCTGCATGTGACATTATGCTGACACATACTAAGAGAAAATAAAGAAAACAACTGGTTTTAAGTTGTTTTCCATCTGTTTTTCTACAGTCCTTGGTCAAATTGTATAATTTATTTATATATGTGGTCATATTCAAAGCAATCATCAAATAGGATGAAACATTTCATAAAGCATAGGAGCCAAAGTTTGTTTAAATCATGGCTCCTACAGCGGCAATAAAGTTAAATTAAATTATTGGCCATTATAAAAGAGACATTTGCTTAGTTCTCCATTGCTTTTTGACAGAATTGAAACTGTTAATAGTTTTATTTCCAGAGAGAATACATATTTTACATATCCAAACATCAGCACTTTTATCAGCTTTAATTTAACCACATTTTATAGAAACTGGATAAGAAATATGGGGGCTACAACCATTTGACAGATTCCTGCTCATCCTGCATTAGAACTGTATGGGTTTTGTGGACATGACTCAATGCATAGTAATGGCATCTGCAGGTACACGTCACTAGCAGTAGTGGCTAATAGGTGATGTGCAATTCAGTAATAATGATGGCCACTCTACTCCCCAACTGCCCAACCAACCCCAAAAAAAGTTCCACTGAAAGTTTTGACGAGCAGAGACATAGTTGTGACTTGGAAAGTGGTTCCACTAGCATCACTGATATTAGTACGTTATGTGCTTTTCAGCAGCGTACAGAACCAGGGACAGCTACAGAATCGCAGGTGAGACAGGAAAGGATATGAAACATGAATTAAAACCTGTCTTATTGCATAATTTCGCAGTAAATAAATATGTTTGCTATATTAAAGACATATCATATCTCATCTGCTATGTGTAATTCAGCAGGGCACAACTTCATCCCAGCCAATTTAGGGTCAGCTGTGGAATCAGAATCACATGATTGAAAAATACAAAGTTTGCACTGACAAGGATTCATTTAGCTTGCACAGAAGTTATTTATTCTGTTTTTTTAATTCTTTAGTAAAATTTTGACTGTTAAGGACAGTTGTTGATGTTTTTGAGCACTTCATAAAATCAGGCAATAAATGGCAGCTATATTATTGTGATCATTTTTCACAGAAAATATTACTGAATTTTGTAACTGTTTTCACCTGTAAGAAAGCATTGAGCAAATATGATTGAAAAGTTCAATATTTAGTAATTCCATCACAAAGTGAAACACATTATATAGATTAATTAGATGACTGATGTTTTAACATCTTTATAACTGTTAGTATGTGTAACATCCACTAAAAGGTTATTATCAAAAGGTACCATTAATATGACAAGCTTATAGAATAAGACTGCATGACATTCACATTTAAGTTCTGACCTTTCTTAGCACTAAAAAAGGCTTTCCAGTCATATAAACTGTGCCCAATAAAGCCTGTGAAAATGTGTTCAGCTCATCACCTCCCACCGCCACAGTCCTCTTCTTCTCAATGCACCCCCACCAACTTTCAACACAAAGTTACACCCTTGGATACACATATTCAGGCATGTGCATTTGTAGGTGGCGCTACAGTAGGAAAAAAAATTTGTTTTACCTTATAACTCCAAAACTGCAAGTCCCGTTGTCAAAATTTATGTGGGCAATGTTTCCTAGAAAGATTCTCCAACAGATGAGCCACTGTGCAAAAGTTTTTGGTCTGGACTTTTTCTCAACAGAGAGCCATGAATATTTCATTATCCAAAACCAATCTCACCCTCAAGGATTAACTCTGAGCCAAATAAAACCTATTACAATATACGTGAAAGAGGAAAAAAAAAAGTTATCACAGCAGATTTTTTATTTTTTGCCCAATTAGAACTAATTAATTAAATATCGCTTTGAACATCACTGCGAAATTTAAGTGCCCCATAATTTTGAAACCGTAAATTATTCAACAATTTCCTTTGCACTGACAACTACAAACATGCCAACATGTTAGGTCCAAGGAGACATGAGTATTGTTTATGTAGCTGTTAATTCTCTATGTTACCTAAGCTACTAAGTTATCTATTATTTAGTTTGCAATTTATTATTGGATTGAGCTGATTCTAAGTTGATGGAAGAAGACTAATGAGTGTGTGGGACACTCTCTGCTCTCAGTGAAGGCAGACACTATTCTCTCTGTCCCCTTCTCCTTTCCTTTCTTCTCCAACTACTCCTGCTCTGTTTTTGTGGTGCTTTTTAGGAGCTTTTCTTTGCACATCCTCCGAATCTACACATTAAGGATTTGGTTAACTGGTCTCTCAATAAAGCAATTAATCAAACTTTCTCAAAGGGAAGACCAGGCACAGTAGAGCCCACTTGTCCTGCTGGAACATACCCAGTGGGATTCATCCTGAATTTATTTGGAGTCATGATAACTGGATTTCTGCTGTTTGGAGCTTGTGGATACCTGGCATATGCACAAATTTGTGATGGACTGAGCCGAACTAGCGAACACTCAGACTGACGTGCTATGAGACAGAGGCGGAAGTTGGATGCAATTCTTTCGTAGGCAAACTTTGGACGCTAAAACTCACTAGCGGGACAGAATCGATCTTGGAAAAGTTGCTAGTTTTTGGCCCGATGGGAACAACCACGCTAATTTGGATGATTGGAAATAAGAGATGTACCACTTGAGACCTTGGGGTGGACAGAAATTTTAAGTTTGCCCGTTCTACAGACAATTTGTTTATTCTGAATCTGGCTCCCTGTGTCTGCCACCCTTGGCTTGCTGATTACCTTAAATCTCCTGGAGTTTATCTTCCCATCATATCTTAGTTATGCTATCTGGTCACAGACAGAATAACTAAAGTCGAGCCAAATACACACTTATCTTGGCTAGTAACATGTCTGAACTTGTCTAACTTTATCTACAGGGAAATTCAAGTTTAAATGAACTATATAAGCCGTTGTATTGCCGACTCGGTAGACACGCACAGAGCACCAAGGTTGCCGATGGACGTTCATCGGGATGAACGTCGGCCTTACATCGCCCCCTTACATCGTGCAGGAGGGCGATGTAAGGGGGATGGACCTGCTAGGTCGGGCGAGGAACCCATTGTAACAGCTTGTAATTCTAGTTGAATTTATTTTCTCTAGGATTATTGTCAGGTCTTTTTTGTTTTCTAGAGTTTGAGTGGCTTTTGTGTTAATTAGTCTACCATCTTTGGTTTTGCTGCTTTCTACCTGCCACAGCTTTTTGTTGTTTTCCTTGTTTTGTTTTAAGGCATTTAAGGCAGACCAACTGTGATGGTGTACAGTTGGTCTGTGGACAGCTCATTGATGTCAACACTCCATCAATGAGCTGGAGTGTGGACAGGACACACAGCTGTAACACATTTCTTATTACCGTAATTTCCGGACTATAGAGCGCACCTGATTATAAGCCGCACCCCAGCATATTTTATGGGAAAACCATTTTTTGGTGCATACATAAGCCGCACCTGTGTATAAGCCGCATGTGCCTACATACAGACGGTACACAGAAAGAGTTTTCAAAGTTTTAATAATATACCTTAGCTTTTCTTTCCAAACAGAGCCTGTGACGCGGCAGTAACACAGCAGCAATGGGCTCTTTGCACATAAGGCTCTGACAACAACCGCACGCTTTCTGTTACCGTGACGGCTAGAAAAGAGAGTCGTATTTCAGACGCAAATAAAACAATACTATGCACTTTGTTGTCTTCCTAATATAATGGGATTTTAAGTTTTCA